>JARYGA010013529.1:0-27917 GCA_030545235.1 Helianthus tuberosus
AAACCCCAGTGGCGGAGCTAGCCTTAAAATCAGAGGTATCCAATTTTTTTTTACTGTGCATTCATACAATAATAAAAAAACGATAATAAGTACAATAATAAAAAAAATAATACCTAATAGATTTTTCCTCTTCTTTTTTTCATAGTTTGAAATCGGCTAATGAATAATTTCAAGTTTATGAGAGGACAATAAAACTCACAAAAAAATCAAACGACAAACAGCGTGACTGGATGGTGTTCGATTGTGCGTGCGATTGTGCGAAATTCAGTCGTTCAGCTTCTGTAGTTCTGTGCGTGCGACGTTTGGGAATCAAGATCCCTTCGACACTGTGCGACCTCCTGCGACGTTTGGGTTTTCATGCCTATAATCAATGATGAAACTTATTATTTGGGCTAAATTATTTAACAAGTTTTGGGCTAATGAATAATTTCAGGTTAAAAATTTTTGGGGTATCCTTGTATATGTTTAAAGGTATCCTAATGTATAAAACCGAAAAAAATACACTGCGACTACGGGGTTGAGCTGTAGCCCGTGCTACGGCTGGGTCTTCATTAGTTCCGCCCCTGCAAAACCCCCTAGATCCGCCCCTGGCTTTCAGTCGTTTAAGTTACTTGGGTCAATCATTAGCCATATTAGGGTGTTAACTGACTAATTATTGTAGGAAGGAATTAGACCTGGCAAACGGGTCGGTGTGGGTCGGGTCGGGTCATGGGTCAAAACAGGTTCAGGTCAAAATGGGTCAATTATAAAAGGCGTTGTTTTGGTTCGGGTCAAAACGGGTTCGGGTCAGAATGGGTTTCGGGTCGGAACGGGTTTCGGGTCGGGTTGGTTAAAAATGTTTTTTTTAAAGAGATTGTACATCAAGGGGCAATTTTGTTCGGTTCGGTTCGAAACGGTACTGAACTCATAAGTGGTATTAGAGCTCGGGAGCGCTGCGAGTAATCGTGTTCGAATCGGACGTGTTTCGGTGTAATCGAATCTGATTTCGGTTGAGTTCGGATTGTTTCAGTTAATTTTCGATCGATTTCGGACTGATTTCGGTTTATTTTTGGATAAATAGATTGATTTTCGGTGCAATTTTATGTGCTTCGAACAGTTTATTTCAGATTTCAAACTGTTTATATCGATTTCGAACTAATTCGGTCGACGTTCGGTTTGATTCGATTGATTTCTGATGTATCATTTGTGAATTTCGTTTGACTTTTCGAACATTTGTAACATTATAAATCGATTTTGAAACTGTTTTAGTGGGTGAAATTTGTTAAAAACTCTGTATATTGAAGAAAATCTAAAAATGATGAAAAGATGAACTTAGATACACATCACGTTTGATATAAAAATCTTGATACTTTGTCTTGTATTTCGGATCTTTTATATTCTAGATTTGAGATAAATTTGAAGTGGTTAATCGGAGAAGATTGAAGAAAATCTAAAAATGATGAAAAGATGAACTTAGATACACATCACGTTTGATATAAAAATCTTGATACTTTGTCTTGTATTTCGGATCTTTTATATTCTAGATTTGAGATAAATTTGAAGTGGTTAATCGGAGAAGAAGTGTACAGGTCGAACTGTTTGCGTCGAAACGGTTCTCGTTGAAACGGTACGTGTCGAAACAGTTCGCGTCGAAACGATTCGATTCGAAACGGTACAGGTCGAAACGGTACGAGTCGAAACGCTTCGCGTCGAAACGGTATGCGTCGAAATGGTACGAAACTCGTCCCGACCTGAAACTCATGTCGGCCCAAAACCCGTTGCGATCTGAAAGCCGTCCCGTGCAGAAACCCGTGTCGGCCCGAAACCCGTCCCGAACCGACCCGTTCCGATCCAAAACCTGCGTCGTGCCGAAACCCATCTCGGCCCGAACTCAATTTGAACTGAACTCGTTCCGATCCAAAACCCGTTTCATGCCATAACCCGTCTCGTGCGGATACTTGTGCCGGCTCGAAACCCATTCTGATCCGAAATCTGTCCCATTTCTTTAATACACTAACCCACATCGAGCAGTTCTTTAATGTTTTCGACCCGCTTTGACCCGAAAATAACAAGATGGAATTTCAAATGACGCATTGTGACCCATTTAGTTAAAATATCTTACCCAAACCAACCCATATAACTTTAAAAGCAACCCGAAATGACCCACTTGAAAGGCTTTGGGTCAAGATTGCCCTCTAGTAGGAATCTTGCCCAAACCGACCCACTAAGATTAAGTTGTTGAGCTTTAACGATGAGAGGTGACAATTAGGGTTTATATTAATGTAAATAGTTATTGTATAGGTCTCGGAACTCATATGAGGGTTGTTCGTCTTACGATTCTCCAACTTTGTGCAACTTGATCATCTACGTAAGCCAAGGTGAGACCAAACTAAGGACGTGCTTTAGTTAAAAGAACCAAACGTAATGTCTAATACTACATACGTAATTTCTAAAAAGAAATAACAAAACTTGTAACACAAACATTCTAATTTACTCTTTAATAAACTAAAAAATTAACATATGAACCCAAATGTGTAACAAAAAAATATGAACGTATCAAAATCAAAATCCAAAATATATAAATCTAATGTTTGATTGAAATAAAAAATGCCAAAATGGAAGCCACCCTCTTGCATTCATGGAAGCAAAAATCTTCCAAAAGAAACAAATTATAAACAACCTTTGTTTTCCATGCAACCAACGTATCAAATTAGGTAAATTTGCAACCAATTTCTTCCGATCCATCAATCATTCACATAAATTTACCTGCATGTTCATCTCGATTTCGATACATTTCATTTGAATCCTTCAAGATTGATTGTATCAATAACCATTTTGTTTTGATGTTTCATGTGTAATCTGAATTATGATTGATCATTGTAGCCATAATTAGATTTATTGTTTTGGGTTATACGTTTTTTTATCATGAATCTAGGGTTGGTTTGAATGTATAATATTTGATTTTAATATATTTTATTTTTATTTTTTTTATTGTTCTGGATGTTGATTTAGCAAAGAGGCATTTGATTTGAGAAGTGAAAGTTTTGGTTGATGATTGTGGCCTGCAGGCAGACCAATGAGTTCTGGTATGATCATACACCTTTTGTAGCTTTTTATATAGCTTATATGTATATTATATAGTTTATGTTATGTTATTAATTTGAATGCATGTTGGTTTTTGGCTTCTAGGGTTTCTCATTAGAGTCTAGTTGTTTATTGTTCATCAATTAATATCCTGTACCAATTAAGGGAGTGTTGCTTTAACTGATTATTACAATTTGAAGTCGCAATTATTAGGATTGATTAGGTTCAAGTGTTTGTGTAGACAGATTAGATTATGGTTAGACTATATGTAGTGGGCTAAGCGAAGAACATCCAACACACCTTATCAATTTATGTTATGAACAATATGTAATCAAGAGATGAAGAATAGAAAGAAGTCAAGAACATAGAGAGGAAAAAGCCAAAGCTCAAATGATTGATGGTTAATTTGTTAATTGGGTTCGTTTACTTAAACGAACATTGTTACAAATTTAAACCCCTATACTAATAGACAATTACATTTAACCTCCTCTATCTATTGGCACGTAACAATTTAACCCCCGCCAAATCATTATGGGTAGGCGCCAAGGAGAAGGTGAGCCCATTCTCCTTTACCAGAATAATGGGCGTGATGTGTTTGAAGCATGGACATGCGCACACACACACTTCAAATTTTTTTTCTTTTATTTAATTTATATGCGAAACCCTTATACACTTTTAGAGCATCTCCAATGGAGATGAGGTGGAGTTGTCCGAAATCAAGGACCAACCTCACAAACCAATGTCCCCATTGGAGGGGTGTGTCCGGATCCAATGAAGATGAGGTGGAGTTGTTCGCAATCAATGACCAACCTCACAAACCAATGTACCCATCGGAGGGGTGTGTCGGATTGATTGGGTCCATATCAAAGGACCTCAATGGACGATGGTGGTGGGGACTACATACACACAAAAACCATTTTTTTTATATAAAAAAGTGTGAGTTGAAGGTTTGAGGTTAGAGAAAAAATGAAGGTTTTTGAGGTTGGTTTGAAATCTGACATAGCATGCCGAGGTGTCAATTTTTGTTGGTTTGAAATTTAAATCATCCACAACAAGAAGTCCGTTGGTTGTGGTTTGCTCTTCGGACGGCCAAACAAACAAACCACTTTGTTGTTTTGTGGCGATGGCTAGGCGGTTCAGATGGATGTTGATCCACTCCAGCGTTGAGGTGGGACCTATGTGATGGGGTTTTTAATTAATAAAAAAAATGTTTTCTTGTTAGTTTTTAAGAAAAAAGATTTCTTATGTTTTTATAATATAAAAAATTATACAAAATATTAAGAAAAAAGATTTCTTAGGTTTTTATAATATAAAAAATTATACCAAATAAAATTAATCATAAACTTTATCAAACAAATTTATTAAAATAAAAACATTACACAAGCCATTTAATAAAAGTTAAACAAACCACGTAATTAAACCTAAACACACCAGATAATTAAACCTAAAGAATACGAGATAGTTATAACTAAGCACACCAGATAATTAAACCTAAAGACGAGATAATTAAACCTCATCGTCAACCCTTGAACAGTCGGGAGTCGGCATCTGGAGGGGGAGTAGGTTGCATACGGGGACGGTTTCTTATTATTTGAATTTATTATTAAATAAAAATACTAGTTAACGAAATAAAAAATATAAAATAAATAATAAATGAATTATATTGTTATGAATTTTATTATTTTATATTTATTAATATTACTTATTTATAAATAATATATGTAAAAAGGTTTAATAGACTATATAGATTAAGTAAATAAATTTAAAAAAATAGACTATAAAAAGTTAAATAAAAGAAAAAGTTGGTAACGACTAAGGAGGTGGATAATGGGGTGAAGGTTTGGAATGGTTTATTGTTGTGGAAAATAGTGGGGGTTTTTTTAAATAATGGTGGTTTAGAATAATGTAGCATGCAGAGAGTCTGAATTTTAAAGTCACTCAAGTATTATATCTTGTTCCAGTCTTGTGTAATTTGTAGGTTATCAGGTAAGTTTGATAACGTGTCATGTCACATATTTTTTATGCTTACGTGGATCATACATATAGTTACATGGTTTTTTAAATTAAAAAAAAAACTAAAAATGCCAATTTTTTTATTTTATTCAGAAAAATAATATTCTTTTTTGTTTCTTTAGTCCTAAAATATAATAATATTTTTCATTGAACCTATTTTTAATTCATCGACACCCAAACGATTGGTAATTTTCAACTGTTATTATTAAGAATACATTTTATATTAATCAAACTAGGTTAGAACCCCGTGTATTACACGGGTCGAATAAATGTAATTTTATATATTAAATAATAAAAAGTTATATCTTTATGAACCCCGTATATTGTACGTTCCAATTTCAAAAAATACCACTGGCTGTCTCAACTATTAACATATTGGCTTCCAATGGACCTTGACTAACAGAACCCTAATTTGGGAAACGATCATATTCATCTCTAGTTGGCATGATGCCTATTCATGAGGAAACTCAATAATTTGGGAAAACCTCTCTTGTGGGAATCGAAAATCTATACATAAAAGGTAACTTATAATACTCAATTTGAAACACTAACATTCATCCTAATCCGTTAAGTAAATAAAAAATAGAGTTATATATGGAGATGGATTTATAGACCCAAAAACTCTATATATTCTCTTGTAGTCCCAATCAAAACGAATTGAAGAAACAAAGTACATTCTGTTTTGGTGTTGAAGCATGACTATGAATTTGAAAGGTAAATTAATCTCTATCTTTACAAACAATTAAACATTAATATATTTTTTATCTCCACTGGTGACATGATTATACTCTAGTGATCCAAATTTTTTAATGGGTGTGGGGAAACAAACTTTGTCATTAAAGAAAGAGTGAATTGCAAATTTTGTCCTTTATCTTTATACCCTTTTGCAGGCGGTGTCCTTTATCTTTAAAATTGACGAGTTTTGTACTTTAGGTTTTAAAATCCTGCACGTTATGTCCTTTAGGCCTAACCTAGTTAGTGTTTTTAGTTAACTATTGTCATGTGCCTTGCACATAAGGGTATCCTTGTCTTTTCACCTTTTCAGGGGTTATTGTGTAAAAAAGTTATATACAAGGACTACTTTGTAAAAATAAATAATAATATTTAATTAAACAAATCTCACACTCTCTCTCGTCTTCTCTCTCTTCTCTCTCTCTTTCTCAAGAAACCTTTGCATCCATTATCCTAATCCCAATCATCTCTAAACTACCGAACTACACCAAAAACTAATTCAGAAATGCACATCCATCGCCGGCCATCTTCTACCCCCATCGACACCACAGCACCTCCTTCATCGTACCGACACCACACTTCTCCAACCCTCCATCTCCGCCGAGTCACCCTGTCTCCGGTTGCTCGACCCGCCACCCTCACCACACCGGAACCGCCGACGCCGGACCCTAAACCCTCCATCGTCTTCTTCAACCGCCGCCTGTCACCACCATCGCCCTCAGCCTTCTTCACCACTCTGAACAACAGCCGCCGGTGCACCCTCATCCGCACCGGAATCGGCCGTCGACCACCGCCTACTCCGCAGCCCAACCCCTACTTCTCGCCGTCGGATATCCAACCGGCGGTCGCCTTTAATCAGTCACCCCGAACCGTCCATCTCCGTTCTGAACAACCCGTCGCCGGTTCCGATTAGGAATAACATAAGGTATGTTCTAATCTCTCTTCTGTAGTGTCTTGTGTTACTACACACCCGAACCAACCCACATCCTCAGCGATCCGGTTAAGCCCGCTACCGATTTGAGTCGTACCCCTGTTACCGGAGCCCCGGAGTGGGAATAAAAGATTGGGGATTTGGGGATTTTTTATTTGTTCAAATGAGATGATTTGGTTAGTGGGTGGTGGTGATGGTTGGCGGCGACGGTTGAGAGAAGTAGAGGGGATCGGAGGTGGTTGAGGGTGGTGGTCGGAGGTGGTTGTTGGTGGTGGCTGGAGAGAGGTAGAGAGAGAGAGAGAGCTAGAGAGAGGGTGTTGTTTCTTTATATATAAATGTATATACACATATTGTATTATTTTTAAATTTGTTTTTGTTTTATTTATTAACATTTTTTAAAGTAATTGGTAAAAAGACTAAATTGCCCTTGAGTGATCAGATTTAACAGAAAAAATTAACTGAGTTTGGCTCAAAGGACATAACGTGCAGGATTTTAAAACCTAAAGTACAAAACTCGTCAATTTTAAAGATAAAGGACACCGCCTGCAAAATGGTATAAAAATAAAGGACAAAATTTGCAATTCACTCTTAAAGAAATGTAAAGGTGCACGTGATCCTTAGTTTCTTGTAAACTAGTAGAGAACTCCGCGCTTCGCGCGGAAATTTGGTTTATATCATTTCACTTCTTTAAAGTACCCGTATTCGTCATAGAAATCGAAAAAATAACCTAAGGCTAGAATATTATTGGATCAAAAGAATAAAAACAAATAAACAAAAAACACGTTTTTATAACTAAAACTTTCCTAGTAAAATTTATCTAGATTTACATTTAAAGTAAATTTGAAATTTACAATTACATAATATAAATATTACAGATCTATTACATAAAATTCGATTTAAAATATAGTATATCAATTCACTTTGAAAAAATTAGCTGTGAACACAAAATGAGAATAAGATTATAAATTAAATAAAAGAGATGGCACAATCGTAATAAACATTAATCAATATACTGTTTATAAGAGACTTCAAGAATTGTTATATTATAAAATGTAACTTATGAACATATATAAAAAAAAGTTATATTTTTAATAAATTAGGATAACATTTAATATTAATTTATTATTTATATATTTAATATAAGATAAGTAGGAAATAGATGTATTTGTTTTAAAAATATATTAAATTAACAATTTAGATTTGTGGATAATATTTTATTAAAGTATAATAAGATTTAGTATTAATTTATTATTTATTTATTTAGTTAATATAAGATAAGTATAGATTTGAGGATACCTTCTATGAATGACACGTGTCTCAAACTTGGTTTCTTTTATTATATAGTATAGATTCCTAAACCTATTTCTTGATTTTATTCATAGATCCTCAATCCATTTCTTGATTTTATTCATCAGATCCTCAACCCATTTTGACTTCATTTGTTCTTATTAAGAACCCAATTATTATTCGATCAAATCCCAAAACCCAATTCTTGATTTTATTCATCAAAACCCTAAACCCTTTTTTTTTGTTAATCATTTGCAATTCATTCCAAACAATTATAGGGTAGGAAGGTTTCGAACAGGTGGCTAATCCAAAAGAAAGACGAATGGATTTTTTGGGGAATAGAATATATGGAGCATGTGGTTAATAAAAAAAAATTGTTTTACTGGGCTTTTTAGGGTTTGAAAATTGTTTTCATAATATAAATAATTTTCAAATAAGCTTTAAGAAAATTAAAAAAAAAAACAAGTGAGAAAAATAGTAACCTGTTAACCTGGTAATTACACACTATTAGAACACTAAACTAAAGTTTCATTACTTTAAAGTGAAAAATAAAATTTGGATGACTTAATTGTAAGTTTGTAACAATAGCAAATTTGTTCTTTCAAGAGGCATATTTCTTATGTTGGTCCAAATATCATAGGAGTCTTTATATTTTGTTCTTTCTAAATTATATATTTTTGTTGATTCCATGCATGCAGGTAAGAAAAAATTAAAAGATCTACTGCAGCAAAGTGATAATCGAACTTGTGCTGATTGTGGTGCGCACGACCCTAAATGGGCGTAAGTTTAGTTTAACCAACACCATTTACCATTTTTTTCTCCTAACATCTTCATGTGTCTTCACATTCATTTTATATGCCGATTAAGGCTTGTTTACTGTCTATTTGTTGTTTTGACTTCTTGACTTGTTAATAAGCTGTGTAAGTAAATAGAGCTGTAAACGAACTGAACGTTTAGCGAACAGTTCGAGTGGAAGTTCGCTTACGTTCGTTAGTTTAATTAATGAACAAACATGAACAAAAAGTTCCATTCGATTAGTTAAATGACCGAACACAAATAGATGTCTCGCTCGTTCAATTGCGTTCGTGAACGTTTGGTAATGTGTTCATGAGCATTCGTTCGTGTTCGTTTGTTTATGTTGTTCATTAGAGATTTTTTAGCATTTATTTATTTTATTTAAACTTTTTATATTCTTTAATTCTTATTTATCTCATTACTCAAACAAATAAAATAGGAAACTTAATCTCCACCATGTTATGCACTGTTCCACTTTCATTCTCATTATTCACATTGAAAAATACACTTTCGTTCAACGATTTGGACTTCAAGGTCTAGCACCGCTCTCTCTTACCATCCACCTCTAGCCACCACCGTCTTCGCTGATTTTAGCTGTGTTCGTGAATACGTTCCTTTACTTACTGAACAAACACGAACAAAAAACCTTGTTCGGTAAGTGAACATTAACCATTCGTGAACACATATATCCTTGGACGAACACTAAAAAGGCCTTGTTTGCGTTCGGTTCGTGTATAGCCCTTAAATTATTTCACAAAAACCTATGGGATTCACACTAACTTCTAAAATTTATACGTAAAATGTAATAGATGACGGGATAAGAATGGTCTTTATAGAATTTGCCTTTGTTATTCATGCTTACATGTAAATACTTTTTCACTGATATAGTTATTTGTTCAACAAAATGTAACATTTTGTATTTTACATATCTCAGGTCTCCCACCATTGGAGTGTTTATATGCTTGAAATGCTGTGGTGGGCACAGACTTCTTGGTCCAAATATTTCAAAGGTACCTTCAACATTCTTCTAGGCGATTTTTTTTTTTTTTTTTGTTTTTTGTTTTTTGTTTTTGTTTTTGGATGTTTCGTGTATTTTGTTATTGTGATAATGTATTATGATGGCACCCGACTATTTTAACTTTTTTCATCAAGGTCACCCAAACGATTAAAACTATTATAGAGGTCACCCAAGTATTATCCTATTTCGCAGTCCCATCTTTGAATATGCAGTCCCACCTTTTAAAGTATTTTTTTCTCACAGCACCCCCGTTAAAAAAAGTTAACGGAGTTAAGTTTGTATTTTCGAATTTCAAACTGATGTTTTAGGGCTTTTGATCATAACGAGTATACAAGTTGATTGATATAAAATTAACTCGAAACAGTGCTCCAAACGACTTGATTTTTGTTAATTGGAAGTTTAAACACCCAAATTGAAGCACCGTTTTTGTCATTTGGAGCACCGTTCCGAGGTAAGTTTTATATCAATCGACTCGTATCATTATTCTGATCAAAAGCCCTAAACCATCAGTTTGAAATTCAGAAAAAAAACTTAACTCCGTTAACATTTTTTAACGGAAGTGCAGTGAGAAAAAATTACTTAAAAGGTGGGACTGTTGGTGGTAATATTCAAAGATGGGACTGCCAGTGGCCAACCAGCTCTAGGTGGGATTATTAAAATCCAGTTTTCTCAATATTTTGTCAGTTCAATAATTTTATAAATTACAAAATAGAAAATGTAGCCAAATATGTTCTTGTTTTTTCATATTTCTAACTGATAATCTAACTGGCTGATGGATCATTTCATGATCTGGATAGGTTTTATCAGTGACAATTGATGAGTGGACCGATGAAGAAATCGATGCCATGATCGAAGTTGGAGGAAATAGTTCTGCAAATGCAATATATGAAGCCCATGTTCCCGACGGAGTTAAGCCTGGGCCAGATGCTAGCAATGAGCAACGTACCAAGTATATCAGGTGAAATTTGATTGAATATCCAAACAAACTGAACATACCATGTTCGCATTCGTTTATTTAACTTTAACCACGAACATGAACATATGATCGAACACATTCTTTTGTTCATGTTCGTTCATTAAGAAAATGGGCATGTTCGTGTTTGTTTATGATCGTTCGTTTGAAACCTAAACGAATAGTTAACGAACGTAAACAAACAAACTTAAACGAACATAAACAAACATACCCAAATGAACATAATTGAACAAACATAAACAAAACAAATGACCAAACATAAACGGACATAAAGTAGCTTTTTTATATGAATTGTTGGTTAAATATGACAAGTTCGTTAGGAAGCTCCTTTTTATTACTAGAAAGCGAGTTATATCCATAGAAGTAGTTAGAAAACTCTTTCTATGTTTATATTTATATAAATATAACTACTTATGTATTTATTGAAATATAAACGAACTTATATAAACGAACAAAAATTCATGAACATAAACGGACGTTCAACGAACAACACGTGTGTTCATGTTCGTTCGTTTAATTAAACAAACAAAAAAATTGTGTTCATGTTTGTTTGTTTATCAAATTAAATAAACGAACTTTCTGTCGAACAAGTTCACGAACAATTCATAAACGTTCAGTCAGTGGCGGACCCAGGAATTTTTCCATGGGGGTGCGGAACATTTTTAAAAATTTTAGGCCCCTAGGTATATAAGTAAAAAAATCGGTTCGTATCGGGTCGGGTCGGGTCATGTAAAACAAACGAACATCAAACTAAATTTATATAATCATCAAAAACATGTCAAACCTTGTTACAAACATAATTAAAATGTCGACGCCCTACGGGTTTTCATTTTTTGAAATATATCCAAAACATCATCTAAAGCTAATTTCTTAAGCAATTCTTTCTCTATATAACATAAGTTCATCGCTCCATAACATAATATTTCAATTTTAATTTTCAACTATTCAAGCCCTAGAAATCATAACGTAAGTTGTAATCACCCTAAAAATATATAAACAACATAATCACCCTAAAAATCATCTAAACAACCATAAACAACGTCAAAACACACAAAATTTCAAACCTATTTAACAACTTTATTACCCTTTTTTCTCCTATAATATCAACCAAAATCATCAAAATAACAAAGAAACTTACCCGTGTTCGGATTCCGGTTAGATTTGGTGTCGAGCGACGGTGGTATGGTGGCTGATTACGGTTGTCGCCGGCTGCTGGACTGTTGTCGCTGTGTGATGTTGTTCGTTGTCAGTGCAGGGACGCAAGAGAGAGAGCGGGATAGAATTTCTTAAGGTTTTGGGCTTTAATTATTTTATTATAGTTTGAAATATTGTTGGGTTTGGTTAATGGACTAAGACTTAGTGGGCTAGCTAGTTAGGAATTATAAGTGGGTAAAGGTATGGGTATTTGGGTTTAGTTGGTTAGGTATTAAAAGTTATATAATTTTGGTAGTATATTTTTTTTTTAAAATAAGAGTTTACTAAAAAAATTTAAAATATAAATTGATAACACTTTTTACGTAAGGGGTGCGGACGAAAAATTTCAAAGGGTGCGGTCGAAAATTCCAAGGGGTGCGGACGAAAAATTCCAAGGGGTGCGGACGGGATTTTCGACGGAATTTAGCCTTAATTTTTTTTCCCCCGGGGGTGCGCCCGCCCACCTTGGGGTGGGCTTGGGTCCGCCCCTGCGTTCAGTTCGCTTACCGGCCTAGATGCTTATACAAACTTAGAATTAATCCTGCTAAAGTTTTACTTGTCATTTACCTTTTAGGGCCAAGTATGAGCATCAAGAGTTCTTAAAACCAGGTTTAAAGATCTCAAATAGGAGCGTGCCCCAACCGAGTCCACCCAAAGAAAATAGTTTTCATGCTCCAAGTTCAAGTTCAAATCCGACGCCGAAACCTGTTAGTGCACAATACTCGATCCGTTAAAGTTCATCATAGGTGGTTTCAAGTTTCAACCAATCATTTTTGTCAGCTGAATTTTGAAAATGATCACAGGAATGCTTGGATGGAGCTATTGGACACTTGAAGATCACAGTTCTTCAAGGCGCAAATCTAGCTGTCCGCGATATGCTTTCAAGTGATCCTTATGTTGTTCTTCAACTAGGAGAGCAGGTCTGTGTATTTTTTTTTTTACATTTAATTTTCATCACCATGTATACCCCCGGCCAGAGCCATCCTAAGGATTTAAGTGCCTCGGCCGAGCCGAAAATAGGCCCTTTGGCTTAACGAATTATATAAACTTTTTTTTTGAATGGGTCGGTCGCTGTTGGAATCAAGCAACGACCACAAAAGCAACGTGGAGTTCCTTTTCTTTGTTTTTAGTTAATTTTTTTACTTTTAGTTATTGATTAGACTAGATATGGATCAAAATAAGATTATTTGGCCCAATAAGTTATAAGATACCATATATGGATCAAAATAAGATTATTTGGGCCCAATAAATTAGTAGATTAAAATTTTATACAAAGGGTGTAATAAATTACCCAGTTTCACGCTTAAAAAAAATATATAAAAAATTTTAGACTCCCCGGAATTTCCGGGCCTCGGCCGGGGGTGCGGCTCGGCCGGCCCTGCCCCCGGCTTCCATGTATGTTAGCCCGTGTGAGCAAGCAGCATGTAGTTTCTTGACCCAGATATAATTCTATATATAATTATGATGCTTGTTTGTTTCTTGTGTCTTTCTTTTTGTCTGCAATTGGCTCTTACATTCATCAGAAGGCCCAAACTACCATCATGAGGAGCAACTTGAATCCAATCTGGAATGAAGACCTAATGCTCTCCGTCCCTGAGGACTATGGGCCCGTTAAATTGGTAACCCGAGGCTCTTCTCACTTTCTTTATCGATTATATTTTCTAAGAACATTAAGAGGTGGCAAAACGGGCATTCTAGGCCATTTTTGTAGTACAGACCCGGTTAGGTTGAGTTGACCCGAAAACACTTTCTTGTCTAAGGTTTTAAAATATGTATATTGTTACTATAATAATCTAAAAATTCTAACAAAATTCTTCTAGGAGGTTCTATGCATAAAAATGTAGACCCTACCTGTTTGAGATAAAACACAACTTAAATCGTCTGATTCATAAGTAAACAGGTCAAAACTGCCACCTCTAGCTACTAGAGGTTAAACTTACAGCTTGATCAGAATCAAAACAATGTTGCATTGTTGGTGCAGCAAGTATTTGATTACGATAGATTCTCGGCTGATGATATAATGGGGGAAGCAGAAATCGACATTGCGCCAATGCTGACATCAGCAATGGCATACGGGGACGCTTCAATGTTTGGGGACATGCAGATAGGGAAGTGGCTGAAATCACACGACAACGCACTGCTAGAAGACAGCACTGTAAATATAGTTGACGGAAAGGTAAAACAAGAGGTTTCACTTCAACTGCAGAATGTAGAATCCGGGATGATATATCTTGAAATAGAGTGGATAGCCCCTTAACGGTAAGTACTACGCGTGTCTGTATGTGTGTTGTGTGTGTATAGCTCATTCGTTATTTCATTCATATATTTTATATCTAAAATAAATGTTCTTGGTTGCATAAATAACCAAAAAGAATGATTTTGTACACCCGTTAATCGTTATTTATGGCATTCTTTTATTCAAATTTGGATACTTAATCTGAAGATTGATACTCTGACTATTTTGCACTTGTATAGGTACGTGTAGATGTATCCAGGTCAAACAAATCATTATATAACACATATATTATTATAACTTAGGCTAAATTATAGATCGGGCTCGATATTTGTTCTTGGTCGTCTTGTTCTTCATCATTATTGATGATGCTAGATTGGGCTCGATATTTGGGCTTATCCTTAAATGAGATCTGGCTTATTGGGTCTAATACTCTAATCTAAGCCCACATGCTCTCATAAGTTTAAGCTGAAGTCTTGGTATCATTGAGTGCTTTTGGGGTTATTCTTTCGCTCTTAACGAGTTCTTAATAATTCAGACCTTTTACTGGTTCAACACTTAATGGTTCAGACTGCTTGTTTCGTAAGCAGATGTCTGAATGGTTAAGCATTATACTGAGTCTAAATGGTTAAGACCTTTTATCTGAATTGTTCAGACATTTGTCTCTGAGTGGTTAAGCGTTATATTGGCTCTTATTGATTTAGCACTTACTCATTTAGAAGTTGCCAAACAACCCCTAAATGGAGACGTAATTGGTTGATTTTAGGGTCAATGCAACAAACTCCAATAAAATAAACAACTGTTTTCACTCTTTCCCCTTCACTTTTTCTCAGTGTTTTTTGTGAGACCATAACAATTTCCTTGGTAATACCCTAATTACCAAGGTGTTTTTTTAGAACGACGGATAATTTTCGTCAAACTGAAAATGGTAAGAGCCAACTCTAGAACCCAAATTCTTGGATTCCGATTTTGACTCGGATGTTTTTACTTATTTTCTCATATCTGTTTGACTCAACTTTTAATAAAAACATTTGTGAACCGCGAAGTCACATGTTTACTTATATGTCTAATATAATCTTATTATGTCAATTTTTCGAGTTATAATAAATTCATCAACACATACAGTGGTCAAATATAAAGCAATGATTGCCACAAGAATTCTACATGGAGCTTGAAATTCGAAAGAATCCGACAAAGTATTAGATGGAGTTGTTCTTAAAGAACATATTTAAAGTAACATAAATAATATATTGTAAAGACACAATTATAAATATTTTATGTATGAATAATATATTCTTTGGACTTATTTGGAATGTTACAAGTCAAAGTAAAAAACTTGGCATACTCATGATTGGTTTTCTGACTTTAGATTTCACATTAATAAATATTTTTTAAACAATTAAAACAAAATAGATCAACTTCAAAAATAAAACAAAAAAAATCGTAATTTATACTAGCGGTGGAAACTCATAGAACGCTAATGCTTTTAAAGAACGAGAGATGAAAATAAACAGGTTTTGAATTGTCATACTTGACCTATTTAATAATTGTGTCGGGTTTACATTAACCTTGTTAATTAAATTGATCGTGTTTGGATTGACATGTTTAACTCGTTTAATTAAACATGTCAACTCGCCAACCGTTTAATCAAACATGCCGATTGCCGACCACCAAACCGTTTAACCCATCTATTACAACCCACCAACCTAACTAACACATTTACAACTACATTACTACCTGCCAACCCATTTGACACGTTTAGCTAAATGGGTTAGACGAATCATGTTTAGGTTATACAACTTTAATTATATTCAGGTTAGGGTTTATATTTTTGACACATCGTAGGTATAACTTGTATTCTTGACTTTCAAGAGTGACTTCATATGGTTGAAACTTTGAATTAAAACTATTGGTTACATACATAACGCCATAATGCATTCAAGTTGTTATAACCTATAAGTCTAGTTGAAACAAGAAAGTTTTGCTATGAGCCGGAACTTAATAGTCTTTTGACTATTCAACAATCTAAATTTTCTACAAATATGAGCATTTAACGTTATACACTTTACCCTCTCAACTTGTTACAAAATTGACAAATGATACATAGTGTGTAATAAAATCAAATGTGTAATTATAAAACTAAATGATAAGGTTATCTATATTGCTTTAAGGCTAACGCATGTGGGTTTGAAAAACGTGATTTCGAAAGAAAGTTGCTTTACACATCACTTCAAGTTGAAATGGTCAGAAAATGAAGCTTTGAACGACTCTTGGCCTTTTCTTCTTTTATTCTTCGTTTTTCATGCATAACTCGTAAAGGTGCTTTTATACCCTTTTTTTTTAATGTTCAAAGTCTTTGAATTATTTTTTTTAGTCTCTCATGCATTCTTTTTAGTTCTTTAATATACAAACCAAAACTATGTTGAGAAGACGAGAACAATGCGAAACACATGATGTGTTTGCATGTTGTGCTTGGGGAAGAGACCGAGATATGGCGGTGGTGGTTGGGGGGGGGGGGGGATCAAAGAGGAGATCATTAGGTCATCCGTAATATGCTAATGTCTAGCTGATAAGGAAAGTTAAGGGCGTGAAACACTGTCCCTTAGGGCATGAAAAAAGACTTTAAGGGGGGATGGGGTGAGGTAGATAACGAGCATGAGAGAGGGAAGGGGTGGTGGTCCCAATGGAAACAACCAATGAGATTTTTCTTCTTTTTCTTAAATTTATATCATTTTAAATAGTATTTTAATGGGTGGTGGGTAATGAAAACTTGTGAAACTATTATACACTCAAGGTGAATTTAGTTTTTTTTTTTAATTTATTTCATTTAAATAATATTGTAATGGGAAATAAGTAGTGAAAACTTGTGAAACCATTGCACGCTCAATGTGAAACGAGCGAGTAAGAGCTCGTGACACTCACTTTTGACATTGCATTGAAAACAGATTAAACCATTATAAATAGCCTTAGTATCTTCCGAAGTAGAGACTCTAATTGTTGTTGGTTTACCCACTAACCCAGTTCAACATCAACTTAGCAAACATATTATAATCAATAGTAAATTACAAAAATTGTCCTTTTATGTTTATACCTGATTGCAAACTGTGTCCTTTATCTTTAAAAAGTATAAAAAACGTCCTCGATGTTTGGAAACCTTTGCATGTTATGTCCTTTAGTCACGAAAACTAACTGAGTTATGGTTAAAGGACATAACGTGGAAGAGTTTGCAAAATGGAGTACGTTTTTTGTACTTTTTGAAGATAAAAGACATAACTTGCAATCTAGTATCAACAACTTGCAATCTGGTATCAACACAAAAGGACGAATTTTGTAATTACTCTATAATCAATTTACATTTTGCAGAAAAAAATTCCTTTTGAACATTTCTGAGTGCTACATATACCGTACTTCATCTCATTAACTGTTCTTATCAATTATTATGTTAGGCTAAAGTTCAAAACAGCATCATCAATGGGCCAAGGCCCATGATTAGTCTATAAACTCTCTCTGGCTAATAGGCTCACGTAGGCTTTTCAGCTAGAAATCAACCCTATGGGCTACCATCCGTTTTAGCATTAACCATCGTCACATGTCACTTGTCAGTTACCCGAGAAAAAAACTCAGAACTGGTTATTTCTTTTGCCTCGGGTATTTTTATACCTATAATTGAATCCGACTCTACCATAGGGTATGAATAAGGTATAAATTTTAAGCTCAATACCTCTACTCGAAACCATACCCGTTCTATTCTTGAAAATACCCGAAATCGGTTATACCCTATACCTGAACCCAGTTATACCCTATACCCGATAACGGTTTCTTTTAATACCCGAATTTTTAAAGAAAGTTTCTATGTTTACTTTACAACTTTTATATTAAATTTTTAAAGTATCTATATTATAAAGCAAATAATTTGTACTCGAGTGAATTTACGTTATTGTAATTTATTTTAATTAGTTTTACTAATTACAACCAAATTTAATTTTTAAACGAATTTACGTTTGTGTAAAATAAGAAAAAAAAACTTATTTTTAAAAATGTGTATTAATACTTGGTGATACCCAAACCCGTTCATACCTTACCCCGAGTACATAGGGTATATTACCCCATTTCTCGCAAGACCCAATTTTCCAATATCATACCAGGACCCTGTTTCATACGGGAAACCGAGTATTGAAAAAACCTGATCTGTGCACCTCTAGTCATCAGTGGTGGTTTGTATTCTCGTTTGATCATAAACTAATTTATATTTTTCTAATATCGTATTTGTTTATAGATTTTTAATATCATACCTTATACATGCTACTACGTTCATAATTGATTTTGAGCCAGATAGTTAAAGCCGTGAGCTGACTTGAATTTTATTTGAATCTAGTTTGAGCTTTATTCAACTCCATAAAAAGTTTATGAACTAAACTGAACTAAAGCCAAGTTGGCTGGTTTAGTTTTGAGCCCAAAAACAACCGAGTTGGCTCGTTAAGCTCAATCATTTAATAGCTAAGTATACATGTATTTATTTATGCTTAGAGTTGTGCTCGTGTGATGTTGCGGAACGCAACACTTCGGTTGATGATTTTAAGGGTGTGTATAGGGGTGGTTCAATTCGGTTTTGAGCCATAACCAAAACCAAAATTTTCAGTTTAGTTTAGTTTTGAACTAACCTATGAACCAAGAAAAAATTAAAACTAAACAGCCAAATGGCCCATCGACGCAGCTAAACAAAATCGCCAACAAAAATTGTTGAGTTACTATTATCTATTTATAAGAGTTTTCTCTGTCAATGTTTTTTCAAGCAAACGCTATGGGACAATATGTGTTTGAGAGTTAGAACTTTATAAACTTTAATATATAAATTAAGTAGGAGGGAAAAGTAATTTTACCCTCATTTTAAGATGCTAAACTCCCTTAAGTGTCTTAAAAACGTGGAAACATACTAACATTACATTTTTGTCCCATAAAGTTGTATAGTAAGATAGTATAGATACTAAAAATTATAGGTGATAAATAGTAGTTTCATATTATTTTTATTCATTTTTTATGTTTTATTATTAAAATTTAATTATGAGCATATTTTATTTTTCTATATAGAACCTTTAAAACAGTATATTACATAAAATATGAATATTTTATTGCAACGTGTCTGTTTTTATCTAACTTTCAATATGAATCTTTTTTAAAATCGATTTGTGAGTAATAATGTATAGATAATCAAAGGAGAGACATACATGTTCTTCAAACTACCTCATATTTAGTTCTTTTTTTATAACCTGGCGCGCTTTACAATTTTTATTATTCTAATAGTACAATATATGTTTTATAAAGTTTCGACTATACCGTTATGACGTGCTTATTTTATCTACGTTTCAATAAAATTTGTTCACAATCGAAAGGGTCAAATATAATTGATCTTTTTGTTCTTAACAGATACGAACCGAACATATACCGTCCGAACTACTTTGATAGCGATACCAGTATTCTATTTTATGTTTCCAGTATAAATTTCTTTGTAAACGAAGTTGTATTCACAGTAGAGTATCTTTTTTATATCATAAGCTATAGTCTATCATCATCATCATCATCATACTCAGTATATCCCACCAACAGCAAAGCTAAGGTAGGGTGTGAGGAGGGTGTGATGTAGACAACCTTACCTCTACCCGGTAGGAATAGAGAGGCTGCTTCCAGTGAGACCCCCGACTCGATAGTAGTTTTGCATCAAGCCTTGAACATAAGGCACATAACACTCAACAATTGAGACAAACGCCAATTAGTGCATGTATCCCTTGTCTTTCGGCTATCAACCCCATCACATGATGCATGATTAACCATCCCCTCTTTTAACGTTATTTTCACGAAATTAGTAAAATAACGTTAAAATTAGCGCACTTTCACTTTTCCCCCCAGTGCCCACACATATATACATTATATAAGCATACCGCAAGCGGGCTTATATCATAAGCTATAGTGAGTGTTGGTAATGTACCGGTGCATGATGAACCAGACTCATACAATCCTGACAATATTGATACCACGTCGATTCCGACTGAACAACATAGGTACTGGTATTGGCATTTGGCGCTATCAGAGTCGTTACCGATATTCGTTTTTTGATTTTAAACTGATGTAAAACACGTATCGATATACATATCACGATTTAATCTTTTGAGTTTATCTTTCAGTTATTATACAATAAACTGATGTAAAACATGTGTCGATATACATATCACGATTTAATCTTTGAGTTTATCTTTCAGTTATTATACCAAATACCATTTCATACCGATACCATAATAGCCAAACCGATATAACCCGAATTTCTACCACAACACGCGAACGAGTTCCCTTGGCTTTC
Source organism: Helianthus tuberosus (assembly GCA_030545235.1). Taxonomy (NCBI): domain Eukaryota; kingdom Viridiplantae; phylum Streptophyta; class Magnoliopsida; order Asterales; family Asteraceae; genus Helianthus; species Helianthus tuberosus. Next base: position 20,592 of record JARYGA010013529.1, read on the forward strand.
TTTTATATTTGGTGGATGTCAACATCTAAAAGATTCCTTTGCTGTATTACATACCTAACAAACAAACTGCCCCCTTTAAAGAAAAAAACTCTCATGCTCTAAAGCAAACTCCTTCACTCTTATCATCTATTTTCTATATTTTAATTTTCTTTAATTACTTTATGCAACAACCCCTTAAAAGCAAAACGACGGTTCAATATTTGTTGAGATAGGATTTACTAGGAGATGATGATTCAACTCTTAGTTGGAGTAGGGTGAGGTACTGATGGACAATGATAGGAGACCTAAGAAAATATGGTTTTGATTCTTGAGCTAAACGGGTTTTACCGGTAATTTTGCCGTCATGCCTACGGACGGGTGGGTTACCGGGTTTTCCCCGTAATTGGTGGTGGACTCGGGTTACTTTTGGAGTACTCCGTTTGGTCCAGTGGATACCTCAAAAATACTCGGGATTGATTCTGCTGACCATAAAAAAAGATTTATTGCTTTCCTTTTCGTAGTCAGCCATAAGTTTTAATGTTTAACTAGTTTTTTTTATAACGCGCGTTGCGACGAAACCGAGCAAATGATAATGTAAAACAAACGTGATTTGAAAATAAAGCATGTTGTTTAGAAAGTCAAACCATTAGAACGATTTAGTTTATCATCGTACCGTTTTATGATACCAAATAAATACTTTATTTTGAGTATAGCCTCGTTTTAACAAAACTTATAACGGAATGTCAGAGAAAGAAATCAAGCACAACTACGTACTTAAGTTTTTAGAAAAAAGTTATAAACGTAACTTATTAAAGAAGTAATAAATTAATCGATAAATTAATATATGTTAAAAAAACAATTATTAGAAATAGATCAAGGAAATAGATGTTTAAAAAAATATGTTATTAAAAGTAAATATAATATAATAATAAATTATTATAATATATTAAATAATAAAAAACTATACATTATAATAAAAATAACGTTACTATTCATCGTACCTCGAAATCAATATATATATATATATATATATATATATATATAATTGTTTATTCTTTACATAAAAATAAAAAAATGTCATATTTTAATAAAATATGTATTTTCAAACAAAAATTAATAGAAATTTTGTTTTTGTGACAATACTAATTTTTTTTTTCAAATTATACAAAAGATTATTTTCTAAGAAAATCAAAATTTATTAATTAATTTAAAATTTAAAAAATATCAAATAGAGCTCATTTCTTTCTTAAATACCGAGTTATAGTAAGACTACTAGCGTAGTTTAGTTTTGTCTTAGTAACACGTTATGTTAATTATATTAACTGGTCTCCCTAGAATACAACATGCTTGATTTTCCAAATTATGTTCTATTTTTTAATCCAGTTATATAACTACATGTTTAATATTATTATTGTACTTCTAAAATTAACATTAGATTTTTTTTTTCTGATTATAGTTTTCCCTTTGATTTCTTAGACCACCCGTAGTGGGGCGTGATTTTAAAAAAAAAATTGCAATAAAACGCCCCAAAACACCGCCACCCCCATTACATGGGGCGTTATTTTTAAAATTTTTTAAAAAATTCTTCCCGGCGTTTTAATAAAAACGCTCAACATACAAATGGTTCAATTTGACTGACCAATGAGAAGGGACTTTAGTGGTCCAAGTGAGTCCAATTTGACTGACAAATGGTTCAGTTTTTTTTTTTTTTTTTTATCCTTTTTAATAATTGGAAGGGGCATTACTTGGGCATTATTCTCACTACGCCACTTTTGCAATAACGTTCCATGCTGACTGGGATGACACGTGTCGGATAATGCCCCATGATGGGGGCATTATTTTTCTTCACCACTACACATGGTCTTAGTCCTAGTTCAAATTAAAAAAAAATCGTTTATAATTTCTCATTGATTATATATGAGGGATTGAGGGTTACGATGGATTTGCATAATTTAAAAGTGAAGTCGAATGGATTTCTTTTCAAATATTTATTTCATTGAATGTTGTATAATGTAGACTTTTATGATCAGCATCCACTAAAAACAGGAATGATAAGATGTTATATTAACTTAATAGTATTGCTATATCATATAGGGTGAGGATTAAATAGTAAATTTGTTTTGGTTAAAAATAATAGAAAATAATAGGATTATGATATGTGGTAAAATTCAAAATAAAGAGAAAAGATATTTTAGTCAATTTTATCTAATCTTCTTCCTTCTTCTCCCCCGGTAACTTCAAAACCCATCATTTTCAAAACTCACCATCGTCAATCTTTTTTCACTTTCTATCTCAATAGTCACTACATTATAGTGCGATTTTCGTCACCAATCAATGATTCAAACACCCAATCAACGTGTACTTCAACCTTTTTGAAGAAACCCAGTTTAACTTCATTAAATATCTCATTTTTTCCCGTGATTTTGAAGCGAATCACTCGATCCGTTCGATTCGATCGTTGATAAGTGTTTCTATCATTCAAATTTCGTCAATCGTTGAAGAAATCAGCTTCGATCTATGTAAGAAATTCTTGAATTGCATTTTTACGATCTGGGTTTTTGAATTGAGTCATTACATTTTACGGGGGTTCCAAGGGGGCAACGCCCCCTTGGAGGGGGTCCGGGGGCAGGGTCCAAGGGGCGGCAACCTCTAGCAGGGTCCAAGGGGCAGAGCTTTAATAAGACATTTTTAAGTGTTTTCTGGCCATTGCGTTTTAGAAAAACACATTTTTGAAGTGTTTTTAGTCATTGCGTTTTAGGTAAAACACATTTTTAGGTGTTTTCAGTCCATTGCATTTTAGAGAGAACACTTTCTTTGTGTTTTTAAGTCATTGCGTTTTAGAAATATGACATTTTTATGTGTTTTCGGGCCATTGCGTTTTAGAAAAACACATTTTTGAAATGTTTTTAGTCCATTGCGTTTTAGGTAAAACACATTTATATATGTTTTCAGTCCATTGCGTTTTAGAAAAAGACACTTTTAAGTGTTTTCTGGCCACTGCGTTTTAGAAATAAGACATTTGTTTGTATTTTTGGTGCATGACGTTTTAGGTAAAACACATTTTTATGTGTTTTCAGTCCATTGCATTTTAGAAAATACACTTCTTTTGTGTTTTTAGGCTATTGCGTTATAGAAATAAGACATTTCTTTGTGTTTCCTGGCCATTGCGTTTTACAAATAAGACATTTCTTTGTGTTTTTTGTGCATTGCGTTTTAGAAAAAAAAATCATTTTTTACGTTTTTTCCATTGCGTTTTACGCAACTGGGTTTTCGATTTTTTTTGAAAATATAACAATAGTATACTCGTTTTAAAGATAAAAAACGATCGTTTTTTTGTGTGCAATTTTTATAGAAAAATAATGTCGTATGAAAAAGTTATTAACGTTTAAAAAATGGGGGGAGGGGGGGATTTGGAGGAGAGAGAAACTATTGTTCTAGATTGACTAGGATGCATTTACACAAACCCACATGCCTCTTTTCTTCTCTTCAATTTCACTCATTTAATCTTAGCTCTTGATTAAATAAATTGATGGTCAATATTACTTTCTAGCCTTTCTAGCAAAAAAAACTTTCTAATATATCCTAACCCTGTTTCTCTATTGATTCTGTTATTTCGGCTCAATTTTTTAAGGCTCCCCTTGTTCCCTCACCCCCTATATCTTATTTTCACATCCCCTAGTGTATACGGGCCGTATACAATTATACGGCCCGTATAGAATGTTTTTTGAATAGGAAAACGCGCAGAGAATGTTTTTTTGATTTTATTATATACAGCCCGTATATAGTTATACGAGCCGTATACATCGGTATACGATTTGTAAAATGTATACGGCTCAATGGATTTATTTTGGGAGGTTTTTGATGTTACCACATTTATACGGGCCGTATAACTGTATACGGGCCGTATATAATGGTGTTTTTTCAAGTGTCACGTTTTTTCCAGTAAAAACATAATCATTCTAGGGTTTCTAAACTCTTCATCAACTTTAACAATGTCGATAAACGTTGATCGAAACACGCCCCTTAAATCGGAGCACAGGTAGAGTAACGTTACCGATCAGTCCGTTGATGGAAACCTTAGCGATCGCAGAGATCTTCGTGTTGGTTATTTATCGATTCCGAATAACTAGCAGAAGAACACACGATAACTTTAAACTTTATATTGTGTGATTTGACCAGGAAATGATTGGAGGTGATTGTTACTTTTAATAAGCTGTCATAGTTGTCAAATTCGATTTCCACAAATCTTTTCCTTTTCCTTAATTTCTAGAACATTCACCGTAACATGAAGACGTGTCGGGTTCTTCTACTAGTGGTATTTTAATGAAGTATTGAAGATTGAATGTGCAAACCGCAACCGTTTTTTACTACGGAAACGGTGGCTATGCGAAATACAAACCGCAACCGTTTTTTACTACGGAAACGGTGGCTATGCGAAATACAAACCGCAACCGTGTTTTACTACGGAAACAGTGGCTATGCGAAATACAAACCGCAATCTTTTGTGACTATGGGAAACACAAGTTTTCTTTTTGAGCTTGATGGATGTCCGTTATCTCAGTTGAGGCGTGCATTGTTTAAATCTGAATATAACTAGATGTTACGTGTAACTTCATTAAACCAAGAACCAAGCCTATTTCGAAACACATGTGTTCGTATCAGCGTTGTTTATCACCCTGTGTGAGCATTGGAAACCCGACAAACAGTCTTGACAACTGTGACAACTTATCTATCTGTGTGTGTGTCCCATCCATCCTGTTATAGCAATCGATATGATTAATTTTACAGATTTTTTTCTAATTAGCGTTGTTAACTACCAAAAGAATGCATACACAAATAGTTCTTGTGGACGAAGCAAAGAGATCATTGTGTATCTGAATCAGGTTCTCAAACAATGTTCATCTTCGTTATCCTTTGCTTTCTGCAATTTAAGCAGGCACGAATGCAAAACCTATTGTTTCAAAACACATGTAGACGAAAATAATAAAACAAGCAGGCATTGATTTTGCCAAGATTGAAGGAAAGAATCTGGCCATAAGCGTTGTGGATTCTCAGCGTAGCTCAATGGTCAAGGTGGGCGTGGTTTGTTCGGGAGTAAATCACCACCCAAAGATCAACAACTTGTGAGTGGGAATATGGCTATGAAGAATAGTATGGATAAGAAATCACCGGTTCGGGTGATAAGGAAAGTTGCCTCGTTCTAATAGATTAAAAAAAGGATGTTTTTTTATAGATTAAAAGAAGGGGTTTACGGTGTTTTGGTAGGTTGAAAGAGGTGAATGGTCTTGAAAGATTTGTTGAAATCGAAGAAAAGAGTAACTAGCAGAAGACGTGTCGGGTTCTTCTGCTAGTTATTCGGAATGTTTCGAATCATCACAGAAGACGTGTCGGGTTTGTATTTCCCATAGCCACTGTTTCCGTATACAAAACGGATGCGGTTTGCATATTCAATCTTCATTGCTTCATTAAAATTACAACACACGATAAAATGCTTGGAAAATTGCATCAACTCTCCTATATCAACATACTCTTCTCCAGACGCTTAGTTGTTATGAATGACAACTTGAGGGGTCTAGTTAACTTTCAGATTTAGATTCAGGAAGCAGATGATTTGTCAAAAAACATGGTCAACGTAGTAAAATGTGAGCTTTTACACCAACCATACCGAGATACTTTGTGTTAGTTTGATTTGAATTTTGAAAGTTTGAAAGATGTATTCGATGGATGTCCGTTATCTCAACACTTCTCCTTGCATTACTGGTCTGGAATTGGACAACCGCAACCGTTTAGTGCTTCTCAATTAGATATTATTTATTGAATCAGAATCAGGGTTCTCAAAACAAGGATCGTTCTAATAGATTAAAGAGAATAAACCATTTTTTACCAATTTTTATCATAGTATACGGGCCGTATAATATTATACGGCCCGTATACAATCATTGTATACATTGTATACGATAGGGTAAATTTTTTTACATGCTGTATACGGCCGTATAATAGTATCCGGCCCGTATTAACAGGGTAAAAAATGATCTGGTAATTTTTTTTCACATGGTGTATACGGGCCGTATAATAGTATACGGCCCGTATTCTTAGGGTAAAAAATGGTTTATTCTCTTTAATCTATTAGAACGATCCAAAAAACGAAGAAAAAAGTCAAATGTGATCAAACTTGGACATCAGACGTAAATCTTGAAGCAAATATGTGGTTCCCAATTGGTTACAGAAACCACTAACAGACATGTCGTGCATTGTTTAAATCAGAATCAGGTTCTCAAAACAAGGATCGCTCTAATAGATTAAAGAGAATAAACCCTCGTTTCTTCATCTTCATCTTTAAGAACAATGATGAACAGATAATGTTTTTTTTTTCGCAGAACCGTTGGTATATGTCGACCACAACGAGAACAGTGCAGCGACAGTTGAGTCTCCTCATTCGTTCCCGATGAAACAACAAGAACAATGCCTGATTCAGATCTCTATTCGGTCATCTTTCCAAACTACAACACACGGTAAGTTTACACTTTATAGTGTACGATTTGACCGGTTGAGTTCAGTTAATATTCACTGTGGTGGATGCAAGCATAAAGTTAGAAAAATACTCAAGAAGATATGTATCGGGAAGCTTAACTTGAACGGACGATATGTATCAGGAAGCTCAACTTGAACGGACGATATGTATCTTCTATCATGCGACGGACCCAATTCCATCCTCAACTTTAGTTGCTTCTCTTGTTAAGTTTCTGAACCAACCAAAATCCACAAATTCCAACAGTTTCTTCGTAGATTCCGTCCGGTTTTCAAAGCCGGTTGATGAAACCGAAGCTGTTATTTTCTGTTGTTCAGTACTTCCGAGATCTGAACCAATTCCATCCATGTATCTTGCAAGTTAAATCCACAATCAACGTATACAGGTGCAAGAGAATGGCGAGGTATTTCAGTTATTTATGTTGATCCACAAATTCCATCAAATTGTGTCAAAGAGAGAAAAGGAGGGGGAGAGAGTCTGATACAATCATTTTTTACCCATAGTATACGATCCGTATAATAGTATACGGCCCGTATACACTGATCGTATACATTGTATATGATCTGGTAATTTTTTTAACTTTGTGTATACGGGCCGTATAATTGTATACGACACGTATTCTTATGGTAAAAAATGGTAAAAATTGGTTTATTCTCTTTAATCTATTAGAACGATCCAAAAAACAAAAGGAATTTCGAGCAGTTGGTATTAAACCAATCATTTGTTGATGTTGGGTTTTCATCAAATCTTTGTGAAGTTATTCGGAATGTGTATTTGCTTACTCTGGAATTGGAGAACCGTTGTTTATATTAATCAGT
>JARYGA010013530.1:0-58868 GCA_030545235.1 Helianthus tuberosus
AGAATCGGTGCTCCCCAAGGGGACGAGCTAGGTCGAATAAAACCCTTTTCCAACAAATCATCCAACTGTGTTCTCAATTCTTTCATCTCAGTTGGTGCCAATCGATAAGGTGCTCTTGCAACTGGTGCTGCTCCAGGAATGATATCGATTCTGAATTCCACTTGCCTATCTGGAGGTAATCCAGGTAGTTCTTCAGGAAAAACATATGGATATTCTGAAATAACAGGGATGTCTTCAATATTGGGCTTTGGTTCATCAATGGTTACTTGTGCCATGTAAATGACACAACCTTTCTTTAAACACTTCGATGCTTTAAGCATAGACACTTGCTTAGGTAACCCGTACAGCGTATCTCCCTGAATTGTAAGTAGTTCACCATAAGGAGTTTTGATAACCACTTGCTTCTTATCACATACAATTTGGGCTTGGTTACGAGACAACCAATCCATGCCTATCACTATGTCAAATCCTGCCAATTTCAACGGAAGCAAGGACAGCGGAAAAGAGTGATTCCTAATGGATATAAAACATCCATCTAATACTGTTGAAGCAGTCTCTATGGTACCATCGGCCAATTCTACTTCATACTTTATGCTTAGAGCTTTAACAGGCAGATTTAACAACTTACAAAATTTAATGTCTACAAAAGACTTGTCTGCACCTGAATCAAACAACACTCTAGCATAAACATCATTGATAAGGAATGTACCTGTTATAACATTGTCATTCTGAACGGCCTCCTGAGCATTCATTTGAAAGACCCGAGCATTGGTCTTTTTAGCCTCCTCAGGCTTCTTTGCAAATTGTGGGCAGTTGGTCTTGATATGCCCCTTCTCGTTACAATTGTAACAAGTTGCATCTTTCATTTTCTTGCAATCCAGCGTTCTATGCTCTTTTGTTTTGCAGATCCCACAAACTCTAGGCTACGATTGTTGTTGCGATTTCGATTCGAGTCTGCACTTTCCAAAATGATTCTTTTTGCAGATCTTACACTTGGGTTTCTCACCTGTTTGTTGGGTGTCCTTTTTAAACCCAGAACTCTTCCTGTGATCTGAGTTCCCTTTTCTTTTCTTGTCGGAGCGATGAGAACTCTCATCCTCCCGCTTTCGCTTTCCTTCATCAGAAGCTTTGACAGGCTTGCTCCTGACAGCATCAAGTGTAAGAGATAGAGATAGATCTACCAATGACCTGTATGTGGTAGGTCTGGATGCTTTCACATTTTCCTTGATTTCTGGAGCTAGACCTTCAATAAAACGTGCTATGCGCTTCGGTTCCGGTGTGACCAAATAAGGAACCAATCGGGACATGGTATTGAAGCTTGTAACATATGCCTGACAGTCTAAATTCTTCATGACCAAAGTCAAGAACTCAGTCTTGATTTTCTCCACCTCATGTTGTGGACGGAAGTTTTTCTTGATCAATGCAACAAATTGATCCCAGGTTAAATTATATAACGGAATCTTCCATGTAGCTTGGATTAATGACCTCCACCAAGCTAAAGCTTCACCTTTAAATGATTGTGAAACAAACTTCACAATGTCCTGTTCTGCACAACCACTGATGTCAACCACGGTATCCATCTCATCGATCCATGTCATACAGTCAATGGCTCCCTTTTCTCCTGTGAAGTCCCTTGGCTTGCAAGAGACAAAGTATTTGTAAGAACAAGTTTTAACACGTGGCTCCTGATTAAGCACGATCTGCTTAGACGGGACACTCCTTTGATTTGACGAATGATGAGAATCGTCTTTGTGAGATGTATGAGTCTTGGAAGGTGGTTTCGTTTGAGGTACAGACTGATTCCTACTACGAGTACCGCTTGTTTCTTTAAACTGTCTGTCAAGGGCTCGAGTAACAGCATTATCTATTAATGTTTGTAGGTCTGCACCAGCTACATTAACTCTGGTGGTATCATTTCTCTCCCTTGGGTGACTGTTAACCTCATCTGATGCAGCCATGTAGCTTGATTGCTACATAAAAATGATGACAACGATTTATTCAGAAGTCTATTATGGAATTGTCATTTTCGACGATTCATTAACCATGGTAACTATAAACCATTTTGGTTAATTTGGTAATTTAATTTATTTAAATTTTTATTACAATTTATCCCAGTTATAAACTATTATGGATAATAGGGTAGCATATAAAAGGCCTAGTCACAAGGACAATTTTAATTCATAAGCCATGATTTTATAGAATCAAGGCATTTAGGTTTGAACATAGTTCATTACCCTTCTTGACAGGGAGTCATAGACTACAGCTGTCTTTTGTCTTTTAAGACAATAGATATGGCCCGTAGGCATTTCATCACTAATTGATGTTTAAATCGTTATGTAAGAATAAGGAATTGGAAAAATCCAATATAAAGATGACAAGTGTGATTTTATCGTATCACTGTTGTCAGGAGTGCTAACATGTTTTCAGATGTTAACAAATATTTATTTTCTTAAAAAGGAACTACCATCATGGCCTTGTCTTTAATTGACATATGGGCTAGGTTTTACCTTTAAGATTTTGCTTAAATGGCGGATCAACATTAAATTGGAATGATGTTTTTTTTTATTTATTTCATATGATATATTTATACATATAATGACAAACAAAATATTTAAAATAAAACATCCCACAAATTAAAAGAAGTACATAGCTGCCCTAAACGGGACTTTTAAATAAATAACATTGTCCACGCAGGGACAGAAATAAGAAAATAAGTCCACGCAGGGACCAAATACATAAAATAAAATTTTCAAAACAAATAAATAAGGAATTTCAATAATCCCTCTTCTTCTTCCCCTTTATTATGTTTGCCAAACCCTTAAGTAGACCCCGGCGGCTTCTACGCTCCTCCTGTACCTGTTGCTCCACCTCGTGCAACCGTTGAAGGATTTCCTGCTGCTGTGGTGGTTGAATCTGTGGTGGCTGCGGCGGCTGCTGCTGCGGAGGTTGAGGAGGTGGTGGCTATTGATACCCATATTGTCACACCCCCAAAATACCACTTGCGGAAACACCGCGGGGCGTGTGACGTACCAGGATCTAGCCACCAATCACATTGAACTCATAACTATATTTAAATAAAACTTTCATTCATTAACATAAAGTGTTACAAAACGTTAAATGTAATTCATTGTATACAGCGGAAGCATAACTCATTTGTTAAGTGGTTCATAAACCATTAAACTTGTATTGCGATTCCATGTGTCTCGAGCCATAACCACTCCAGCCTTCCAGACAGCAAGTTCCCAATGCTATAACCCTATAGACCTGCAAGCATGCAGACAAGTGTGTCAGACGACGCTGGTGAGTTCAAAGTTTGTTAACACGTTTTAGTTACCAAATATAAGTATAAAACATTTAAGAGATTTGATGTTGTTAATAACTCGATTACCGCCGATGGCTCTAGATTATTTGCCATATTCCCCAATGCCTTTATCAAAGCAATGGTCAAGACTGGGGTCATTAGTTCACACCCGTCCTCCCCGGTACGGTGTGAGGGTGCCAAACCTAAATAGCGCTATTAACTAATACCCCGTTGCCTCCCCAGCAACAAATCGGTAGAAGGGACTTGAATAGTATTAACCAACATCCCAGGTCTAACATTCCCGTCAAACCCCAATTACCCGACATTCCTCCCCGGAACGTTTACCAGATGTCCCTCCCTGGGACGCATGCTTGGAAAAAGAGCAGTGAACTCACCTTAGGTTTGCTCGGTATATGATGTTACCCGTTCCCGTTAGTCAAACAACCCTACCGTAGTTACCAATCAAAATCAGTTTCGTAATAAATTACTTTATGTAGTTACACAGTTTGCATTTCAACATAGCAATCCACATCTCATGTGCATATCACGCAATATCACTCACAGTTTGTATACATCGCAAATACACCGTATGATATGTAACAGCTACTCAGTTTTCATGTTAGTCTACATTTCAAGTATATAACATACAATAACATTCAACAGTTGAAGTGATTATACACCTTAATACATTCAAGTTTCCTCATGTCCAACTAAACGAAATCATGTAACCAAACATTCACACCAACACAATACATGCTATATTACTTGTTCTGTTAAGATTGTTCTCAGATGGTATCCCGACGAAGATCCATGTTTCATCGTTCAGCTTCATGATGAAGGACTATAGTTTGTCGTCTCCTAATCATGACGAAAGACCATAATTCGTCGTCACCTAATCATGACGAAAGACCATATGTTTCGTCGAGTTAAGGGGTGACGAAAGACCTTATGTTTCAACGAGATCAGTTACACAAGTTTCATTCATTAGTCCCTGATCTCTAGCAAACAGAATTATTGGCAGTTTTGTTTTCAATCTAAATCAAACAGTGAAATTAGTTCAGAAATCAATCACCTTCAACAAACCCTAATTACCATTCATATAATCAATATAATCCAATCAATACTAACAGATCTCAACACTCGAAGCATTCATATGATCAATATCACAAAATCATCCAATTAATCCATGCCTAGCATTTGGATCCAAGTTTTGTATAAGCAAACCTAGGCTTCGGTACCATTGTAAACCACTACATCCTAATCATCGGCCAACATCGACATACATCTCGACTAGATCTAATAGTTTATCACCAACACAAAACTAGCAAATCATGCCCTCATATTAATCACGTTTTCATGCGACAAAACATATTACCATCATACAAATCCTCAACGAATATAAACACTTCTAGTAAATAAAACAATAATAAGGACTAATCGAAAAGTGTGATGTGCATGCCAGATGAAGGAAGATCACGTTACAAGAAGAAGAGGGCTTTGCCAAGAATGAGGTTGTCGTCGAAGTGTGTGCTCGGAAGAGAGAGTTTAGGGTTTTGAGTTTATGAATGACGATCCCTAATGTTTATGCAAACAAAATAACTATCGGTACAACCTGGGCCGTAAATGATTCTGGGCCGAGGCCCTTTCTGGCGAAAAACCTCCTGACGAACCTCTTGTGACGAAACACTATCCTTCGTCGAACAGAGGTTGTGACGAAACACCATCTTTCGTCGAGTAGGGGTTGTGATGAAACACCATCTTTCATCGAGTCTTGAGTTTATATTATGCCTTAATCATTTAACACTAACCCTTTTTAACATAAATCAACCAAGCATAACCATACTTTAATCATATACATACATGCTGCACATGATACAACATAAAACGAATTGTGAGGCAAGGTTACGAAACAAGTGAAGTTTAGAGGAAAGGCCTTGAAACCTTGGGTTGTCACATCATCCCCAACCTGAAAGAAATTTCGTCCCGAAATTTGATAAATAACTCAAAGCAGCACAGTGTTAGATTAGGATGACTGTGGATTTTCCTTGATGTGGATGACTGTGGGTTTTCCTCGGGTGCCACACATATGCTGGGTACCCAGTTGGGTACGTAGCTGAAAAGGGTCCTCCAGGGTAGAGAGCATTGTAGTTTACCACCTTGAGGTATGGGTCAACATCAGGGGCATTGTTGTAATTGTAACCCAAATAAGCTTGCTGCTCAAACGGGTTATATGCCGCTGCACCGTGGTAAGAAGGAATTGGGTTTTCATAACCCATGGGCGGTGGTGGTGCGACTGGAGCAGAGTCGACTTCAGAAGCTGGGTTTGAAGGCCCACCCATTTGCGAGTCTTCATACAACGGCGGGTAGTGGCTGTTGCTGGAGTGTTGGGGGGTGCTGAAGTGAAATCCCCCATGCACGGACATCCGTGCACCTGTTCTCCTTTGCCTCGGTGGTTATGGAGGCAGTTGTTGCTCTGGCGCTGGTGGTGGCTGTTAGTGCATGATGTCTAAAGCCTACGTCTTAAGTCTAGGGTCTAAATATGTCATTATTGTATAGTTCAGGGATCAAATTGTAAGTTTAAGTTTATGTTTTAGAGGTTTCTTTTGATGGTGGTTCATGTCAAGTTCAACAGAAAGCTGATGATCAGGTTTCTATTGAGACTGGTTCAATAGAAACTTAAAGCCTATAAATAGGCAGGTGATGTTTCTCATTTGGTAGGTTCCCATTGTTCTGGTACCGAACTGCTGCTGGAATTTTCTGAGATATATAAATGAGAAACAGTGTTTAAAGTGATATTCTTCTGTTTTCTACTCCATTCTCTTTGATTCAAACTGTTTGTGTGATTCCGCCACATAAATAGTGGTATTTTGACTCAGATTGACTCATTTGATCGTCAATATCGATCCTACAATTGGTATCAGAGCCAGTCATGAGCCAATATACCTGAATCAAATCCTTTTTCTACACAAAATCTGATTTCTGGACTTTTACACGGACAAAATGGACTGAATTTTGGACAGTGTGTGTGAATCTGAGTTTTAACAAACCCTTGAGAATATCAGCTTAAAATTCGAAGTAAATCGTGTAAAAATGACCTAAAAACTGGCTTTCGTTTGAACGATCTTTTAGGTTTCTATTGAAAATTTCAGGTTTCTATTGAAAATTTCAGGTTTCTATTGAAAATTTCAGGTTTCTTTTGAAATATTCTGAGGTTTAGCTTGAAACCAGCTTTAGTTTGAACTTGGCTGAGGTTTCGATTGAATCACAAGTGTCGCTTGAAAATTGTTTTCATCTTGAAAACTGTTTTCGTTTGAGTGTTGCTGATTTCTCAAAAGTCCATTGTGTTCGTGTTATTGTTAGATTGTCTGAGTTTGTGAAAAGTGTGTGTTTGAAAAACTTAAAATCTATTTGGTAAAGTTCTAAAAATGGAACATCAAGAGTTTTATAACTTCTTTTCGGGCAGTGGTATGGTAGCAGGACAAACATCAAGTAGTGTTATACAAAATGCCAACATGGAGAATGAATTGGGAACAATGCAAAAGCCTCCCAAACTGATGAACATAGATGAATATGCGGGATGGTCAAGCAGATTTAAGAACTGGGTTCAGGCTAACCATTTTGAATGCTGGATGAAGATAGAGAGAAAGTATGTTCCACCAGTTGATGGTTTAAATAATAAGAAGAATATTATAAGCCTGACAGAATCAGAACAGAATGATTTCAAAGCCGAGAAAAAGATGATTAGTATTCTCCAGCAGGCTATCAAAGAAGATATTCTAGTATTGTTGCAATATGAAGATAATGCTCAATCTATGTGGTTTGCATTGAAGGCGAAGTTTGAAGGTAGTGATTCCATGATCAAGAACAAGAAGGCTTTGCTCAAGAAGGAGTTTGATATTTTTACCGGTATGAAGGGTGAAACTACAAGGCAACTAATTGAAAGATATTGCCATTTGGTTCTTGAGATGAATAGATTAAAAATTGAAAAGACCGATGAAGAATGGATTGACAAATTGGCCGATGCGTTACCTTATGACGATTGGGGCACATACCTGATGATGCTAAAGAACAATTCAGACTTTGCCAATTACAATCTTAGTTTGTTCATAGAAAAGATTGAAGCTCACGAGTTGGAATTGCTGAAAATCAAGAAAATGAACTCAGCGAGTGTGCAGCAGGATGTATCGTTGTATTACAAAGGCAACCCTACAGTATCAAACAATCAAAGTCCAAAAATACAAACAGGGTTCATTGCTGATAACACTTCAAGTGTTTCTTCAAACACTCCACAATCTGGCAGTTCTTCACCATTTGCGAACTTTGAACCAAATGTCAAAGCTCAGGAACAGCCTTCATCTCAAAGTTCTACTGGATCAAATCATCAGGCATACGTTTCTGGGGTGCAGTGTAATATTGCGGTGAATATTAAGAATGGAAATGAAATTACTGAAACAGCCGCGAAACGACACATTGCGTTACTTGCTTCCGTTCTTGAGGCTTATGAAGGCTTAGTAGCAGGGAGAATTGGTAATCCTGATATGACGAAGGAGGATTACGACCAAATCGATCCCGAAGAACTTGAACTGATTGACATCAAATGGGGCATGGCTAGTCTGGTGAGGAGGGCTCAACGTTTCATGGAAATTACAGGCAGGAACAGTTTATCAGGTCCCGATCAGAAATTAGGGTTCGATAAGTCGAAAGTTACTTGTTTTAAATGTAAAGAACGTGGTCACTTCAAACGAGAATGTCCTAACCGTGAAGTAAACAATCATCAAAACCCGTTCACCAAGGACTACTACAGGCAAGCGATTTATCACCGACCAAATCAACAGTCAACTGTTCAAAGGCCACAAATTGAGAATAAACCGGAAAAAGCAATGATCGTGAATCAAGACGATGAGAAGGTAGCTGCAGGTTTCAGCTGGGATAAATACATTCCCGGTAGCGATGGACAGGCAATGATGGCTGAAGTTGTTGAAATTTCTGAGATGGTGTCTGAACCGGAAACAGTTACTGAAGATGTTTCTGTAGTTGTTGAAGAAGTTTCTGCTGAAAAGGCCGAAAATTTTGAAGAAATAGCTGCTGAAGTGTATTATTATCAGTCTGAGCAGGAGGTTTTGGGAAGTTTAATGAGATCTGTATTGACTCCTAACATTTCTGAATCTTTTGCAGGTTACTTTAAAGAACCAAGGACCGGATCATGTCCAAGGTATAAAGAGAAGAAAGAATTTGTTGAAGAAATGATCGATGTAACAAAGGAAATGACTAAAGACACATTGAAAGAAATTGCTGACAAGGCTCTCATGGCGAAACTGAGAGAGGTAGACTCAGAATCCGAGGAGTCTAAGTATGTCAGTAATGAGTCTGTCAAACAAGAGGAATCTGGAGTTCAGGGAAACGAATCAGTCAAACTGTCTGAGTCAGAGTCGAAAAATGTCGGTAAACAGGAAGTGAAAACTGCTCATGAAGCAGAGGTTGTTGAGAAAGTGGATTCAATATCTGAAACACCATGCCAAAAGTGTTTACAACAGTGCATGGAGTGTCTTAAAAAAGACACTAAGTTTCAGGAATTGAAAGAACATGCTGACATGTTAAAATTTGATCTAGGACAAGTCAAAGAAGCATATGATACTCTAGCCAGATCAGTTAAAATGATTAAAGAAGAAAGTGTTGAAAATGATAAAGCCACAAAATTAGCAAAAGCAACACTTTTTGATAAACAAGTGGAAGTTAATTTTCATATTGACACAATTGCATCATTAAAGAAAGAATTGGAATTGACTAAAATCGAAAATGAGCGAATTGATAAGAAATTGATGAGTTATGTTGCATCGTCCTATGTCCTTGAACAAATTGTTCCACAACAGCCCAATGCTGCACCAGTCTTTAAGAGTGTTCCACCCCCAATGTGGAATCATTATACTCAAAAGTATCCAGATGGGGTGGAATCCGCATTGAATCTCAAGTTGAAAACAATTGAGGATGAATTGCCTGAGAGCATTGATGTTACATTCTCTACATCCGACACAGACAACGAGTCACAGGTCATCAAGACTGTTGTCGATAAGGTGTTAGATGAAGAGAGTGATAACTCTGAGGTTGAAGTTATGAAATTTCATTCTGAGAAGTCTGTTACTGATTCTGAAGATGAGGATAATTTTTTAGATCATTTCATACCGAAATCAGACAAGAGTAAGAATGATGACCGATTATGGTGGTTTACACTATGATTGGAACGGACAAGCTTTATTCTGATTTCGAGTATCCTCTTAAGAATGTTAAGATTGAAAATGTCGAAAAAGTTTTCAAATTGGTTGAAATGAACATTGATGAGGTTAATAACGAAGAATTCTTTTCGAAACCTAAAAAGTCATTTGTTACAACACGTGTCAACAACTCGGGGAAAAAGGAATGGGTAGGAAATGGTAACAAGAAAAATGGTAACAACTTTAAAAACAAAGGAATTGGTTTTGAGAAAAAGATGGCTAATAAGGTTGTCAAGCCAAAAGATAAAATGAATGATGTTTTTGTTGTTGGACCAAGTGTGGATGATGAAAAAGAATACATTTTTAGTCAAAAAGCAGTTGACGATTTCAATACGGCTAAGAAACTGAAAGTAGAGTCATTCAAGTCAACTTTTGTCGAGTATGACAAAAGAGTTTGTTATCGTTGCAATGAAATCGGGCACATGGCAAAACAATGCAAGAAAATTTTCGAAAAACCTGTCATTAAACCTGTTGTTCAAAAACCTCGACTTAAGTCACCAGTTGACAAAAAGGGTAAAAAACAAATGGTTTCACCAATCCGTATCTTGAAGAGGGGTGAATCGTTGAAGTCGGAAGATAAGCCGAAATCGACATTCGAGATTGGCGAATCTTCAAAGTCTCAAAAGACTTCAAAGATTTATCCAAAAACAAAAAATTTTGAAAATCAATCATGGGTTGCAAAGTCAAAACCATCGGTCGAGGAGAAAAGGATGGAAAACATTTTGAAGAATGAAACAAAGGTTTTTGAAACTCAATCTTGGGTGGTTAAACCAAAACAATCAGTTGAGGTGGAAAAAATGGAGAATGAGTTAAAGTTTGATTCAAAAGTCTTCAATCCAAATGTTTTAAATATTTTTGGAAAAATGGTTGACAGAAAAGTCAAAGGGACAAAGGAATTTTATGCATCAAAAGTGGGTGCTAATGATAAACAAGAATTTGAATTTGAACTTGATAGATTTCTTGCAGAGTTTCCCCCGATCAAAAATGAAGTAAAACCAAAAGCTAAAACTGATGTTCCAAATGTCACACTTACTTTTCCAAAGATTGATGAAAAATGTGATGTAGAGTTTGGAAGTGTCTCAACAGTTAAAAAGCCATGGGTTTCATTGTTTGAATGAATTTGATATGATATTTGCAGGGGCTGCCCAAGTCTATTCTGTCAAAGTGGATTATGGATAGTGGCGCTTCACGGCATATGACTGGGACGCTAGCTTTGTTATATGATGTCAAATCTGTAAATGGAAGCTATGTTGGATTTGCCGGGAATCAAGGTGGAAGAATCGTTGGTCAAGGAACGCTGTCAAATGGCGTGATTTCATTCGACAAAGTGAACTACATAATAGAGTTAACAAAAAATTTACTCAGTATTTCACAAATTTGTGATAAAGATTTTAGTGTACATTTTACAAAAACTGAATGTGTGGTTTTGAAACCAGGGTTTAAAATCCCTGATGAGATGGTGCTGTTGTGTGCTCCACGGGAGTATGATCTTTATTATCTTGATATGAACATCGCAACACCAACAACTCATCGGAAACAGTGTTTTGTGTCAAAGACTAAAGCGACGGAAAAAGATTCAATAATGTGGCATCGTAAGATGGGCCACATTCATGTTCGCAAAATGAATTTTTTAGTACATAATGATTTGGTTGATGGTGTTAATTTGAAGAATTTTCATTTAAATGATGATTGTGTAGCGTGTAAGAAAGGAAAGCAAACTCGGAAGTCACACCCTTTGAAGATGATGAATACAATCAGGTTACCTCTTGAGAGATTGCACATGGATCTCTTTGGGCCTGTCAACGTAAAGAGCATCAGCGGAGACTTATATTGCTTGGTGGTGACTGATGACTTTACGAGATTTTCTTGGGTAGTGTGCTTGGAACGAAAAGATCAAACTTTTGAGTCTTTGATGGTGCTTTTCAAGAAGATGGAAACGGTGTATAAACTGCCAATCCGGAGGATTCGGAGCGACAACGGAACGGAATTCAAGAACAACAAGATGTACGAGTTCTGTAACGAGAAGGGAATTCTTCATGAATTCAGTGCGCCGTATACACCACAGCAAAATGGCGTAGCTGAAAGAAAGAATCGGACCCTGATTGAGACAGCCCGTACAATGTTAGCCGATTCCAAGCTACCAATCTTTTTCTGGAGTGAAGCAGTATCAGCAGCTTGTTACACATTGAATAGAGTTCTTACTGTCAAGAAGTACAAAAAGACTTGCTTTGAGCTGTTGCACCGTTATAAGCCGAATCTTGAGTTTTTGGAGCCATTTGGGTCTCCATGCACTTTTATTGATGAAAATGGTAAATTTGGCGCTAAAGCTAATGAGGGTTTCTTTGTAGGTTACGCTAGCCCACTCAAGAGGGTGTTTGTACCATGTCTGGGTAAGGTGATTCAAGTTCAACACGTGGATTGTCAGAAGCACACTCCATCATCCCAACTTCCCGGACAAAGATTCTTGTTCGACTACGATAAGCTCTGGGAGTCGTTTCATCTGCCGGTCGAGCCGAGTGAGGAGGAACTAGCTCTTATGTATTTGTATCAGCAAAATGTGTCACAGGAGCAAGTATCTAGACCGCTAGAATTTTCTCAACCCACCGTGGGTACTCACGATGATGAAGCTGGACCAAGTGGAACAGCTCATGAATCACCAGAGGAACCAGCTCCATCGTTTGACGAATCTGACGACTCAGAAGCGGAACCCGCTCCGACTTTTGACGAGGATCCAACGGAAGCTGAGGATCAAACCGTTGATCTTGACATATCGAGCTTGGAATCGGAAGTGAATGTGCCTGAAAATGCTATGCCACGAACATTGTCTTATCATCCCTCAGAACAGATTATTGGCGATCTACAAAGTGGTGTCAAAACCCGACATCAAATAGACAGAGCTCTTACATGTTTCTATTCATCTATTGCTGATATGCAAAAAGAAGTCTCATTAAAATGTTTTATTTCGCAGATAGAGCCCAGAACTTACAAAGAGGCATTGACTGAGGATAGCTGGGTGAATGCAATGCAAGAGGAGCTACAACAGTTTGAAAAGCTGGGTGTCTGGAGACTTGTCGATTTGCCACAAAATCAGAAGTTAATCAAGACGAAATGGGTCTTTAAATGTAAGCGTGATGACAGAGGTGTCGTGGTGAGAAACAAAGCGCGTCTTGTGGTTCAAGGTTTCTGTCAACAGGAAGGAATAGATTATGATGAAGTTTACGCGCCGGTTGCCAGACTTGAGGCAATTCGGATTTTTCTAGCCTTCGCGTCATGGAAAGATTTTAAAGTATATCAACTTGACGTCAAATCTGCCTTTCTTTACGGTACTATCAGAGAAGAAGTGTATGTGGGGCAACCGCCGGGGTTTACAGACCCACTGCACAAAAACAAGGTGTATCTATTGGACAAAGCGTTGTACGGACTTCATCAGGCCCCGAGAGCCTGGTATGAGACGCTTTCGACATACTTGCTGGACAACGGGTTCACAAGAGGCACAGTAGACAGCACTTTGTTCACCAAAGAAGAAGCAGGCCACTTGTTGATCGTGCAGATATATGTTGACGATATCATTTTTGGATCCACCAACGACGACTTGTGCAAAGAATTTGAAAAGATCATGAAGAAAAAGTTCGAGATGAGTTCAATGGGGGAGATGAAGTTCTTCCTCGGGTTGCAGGTAGAACAATTGCCCGATGGAATCTTCATTCACCAAACGAAATACGTGAAGGACGTGCTTGACAAGTTCGACATGACAGATTGCAGTCCTGCATCCACCCCCCTTGCGCAGAATCATGGAATTTGTCCAGACGAGAATGGTGTGAAGATGGACGAGACAGTGTACCGATCTATAATTGGTTCTCTAATGTATCTCACGGCTTCTCGTCCAGATATCATGTACCCGACGTGTCTCTGTGCCAGATATCAGTCAAATCCAAAGCAGTCACACCTGACCATTGTGAAACGTATCTTACGGTATTTGAAAGGCTGCCCAAGCATCGGCTTGTGGTATCCTCGCTCGGGTGACTTTACTTTATCTGGTTTTGCTGATTCTGATTTTGGAAGCTGCAAGCAAAACGCAAAGTCCACCACTGCTGGGTGTCAGTTCTTCGGAACTCGACTCATCACTTGGCAGTGTAAGAAACAAACCGCAGTAGCGCTCTCTACTTGTGAAGCTGAATACGTTTCAGCCTCCAGCTGTTGCTCACAGATCCTTTGGATCCAACAGCAGATGCGCGACTACGGTTTGCAATTCTTAGATACTCCGATCTACGTGGACAATGAAGCAGCCATTAACATAACTAAAAATCCAGTTCACCATTCGAAAACAAAACACATTGAAATCCGTCATCACTTTATCCGTGATTGTCACGAGAAAAAGTTAATTCGGATTGAACACGTGCACACCGATGATCAGAAAACGGATTTCTATACAAAACCATTTGACAAAAAGAGATTTTATTATCTTTTGAAATTGAACGGGATGAAAAATCCGCAATCTGGGAGGGTTATTGAATGTGAAGCCGAATTGGGCGGCGATCTGACGTGAACCTTTGTCGAGTTGTTAATTTTGTTTGTACAGTTTATTTTCTGCTTTTCGATAAAAACAAAAACACAAAAATATGTTTTTCTTTTTAGGGGGAGAAAGTTTGCAGAAAAATACAAAAACATGATAAAATCTACAAAAACCAAAAACATTTGAAAAAGTAAAAATGAGTTTGTGTAAAAAGGGGAAATGATAGTACATCAGCTAGACAGTGCAGTACGCTAAAGAAATGTAATGTATAAATGTGTTAAGCAGTCTTGTACTTGATATGCCGATAGGTTTTTACACATTTAGTAGGTTTGTTCGGGATATAAACATAAAATTACTTGCTTTCATGTGGGGAACATCTCTCGGATATATGGGTAACCCCCGAAATCTTGTTTGAAAGATTCCTTTTTCTGATATACTAGGTTTGTTTACTCAGTGATATCTGGGGTATTATTCCAGGACTTCTGCTGAACGGTGGTTCTGACCTAGTCCTCGAATAATACTTTCCTCAAATGCTTGAAACATAGCATCACCCTCAGCATATATGATAAGACAATAAAATTGCTTAGCAATGCTGTTGTAAAAAAGATCCTCTAAAGGGGACACACCAAAAAGTCGAGTCATGATCTCTCTGCTGAACGGTAGTTCTGACCTGAGCTCTCATGATTCTTCATAAATTATTAACCCTTTACAGATATCATTTGTGTTAAAACTCACCTGTAAGACTGAATACTGGGATCTGGATACGGGAGTATATTCTGAGGTGGGACACATATAAAAGTTTAAGTCTTAAAACATTAAATCCGTATCCTGAGCAGATTGAGAATGTGTGAAAATTTAAAGTGGATCAGTATATCGGCAATCAATGCAAATTGTTTAATATTGGTAATGTAATTCAGCTTAACGGTACTTGTATCTTGTCAGCAGCTGATATGATCCCTTAACACGCTCACAAAAAGATTGTGTGTACAGCTTTCAGTTTATTCAGTTAAAATCCAAAAAGATTTTAGTTTCTCATTTTATTTTCGACAACTGATATTGGGAATCGGAAGATCAAAGCTTAGTGCAGATCATGTCAGTGTATGATGAGGGCTGGGTAAGCTGGTGATGCAGAACAATGATTGGTACAGTGTTTGACAGTTGAAAAATATATGAAAGTTCAAAATGTTCAAAAGTTCATTCATTTGAACTATTTTCAGAATGAAATAACTGTGTACTTCATAATTTGATCAACCAAGGTCATTAACTTGGACTTGGCTGGCTAAACAGTTGACCAGGGTCATTGACTTGGACTTGGTTGACTGTGTGTGTTGGTAAAATCTTGAAAACACAAAAAATATAATTTTTCAAAGAGGTGACGCTTGAAAACAAAGTAGGTTTAGCTTCAATTGAGCATTTGCTTGAATGAGGTTTCACTTGAAATTATCCATGTCACTTTCAAAACAAAGTAGGTTTCAATAGAAACCTCCGATACTATATATAGAAAATTAGATTTTGCTTGAATTCATCAGCTCTCGCTTCAAGATACTCTCGAGGCGATTTCAAGCGAAAGTTCAAAAACATCGTTTTCTAGGCAAAACTCTGCCCAAATTCATTCTGATTTGTTGTTATTAGTTGGTCAGCACAACTAATAATATGGTGAAGGTAAGTATTCTCCTTGATTTGATCTGTTTTTATCTGTCTCTTAGTATGTCGGCGATATGTGTTTTGATCTTGTAGATTCAAGGTTTGTAATTGCTTATATCTTATATCTGAACACATGATAGTTGTCGGATTTGAGTGTAGATGATTGTGTGATAGTTTAATTGTATCAGATTGTATGTTTGTGTTTGTTGGTCGATTTGGTCAGATTTTCAAAGTCAGATCTAGTACGATTTAGGAAGCTTTTGTGTTTGAAAATGATACCCTTGTGATCGGAATTGTACATAGAGTATATCTATATCATCAATTTGACCTCAGATGTTTTATAAATTTTTTTGGAATTGTTGGTTTGTTTCAAACGAAACCTAACAAGAAGCTTTCTTTTGAAAACGACTGATTGTTGGTTTGTTTCAAGCTAAATCTAACAGGAAACTTTCGTTTGAAGTTACCTTTGGGATTGTTTGGTCAGTTTCAAGCTAAACCTAACAGGAAACTTTCATTTGAAGTTACCTGTTGCTGGATGTTGTAATTTTTGGTTTTCGCTTGACTGTCTTTAGCTTGAAGGCTGTTTATTAAGTGTTTCGCTGAATTGTTCTTTAAATGTTGAAATTCATTCAAGTGTTTAATATGTCTGTGTATTTGTGTTCTTGCAGCCTTCGACAGTGATTTTCAATGCTCTACATAACAGTTGCTGTGATTTGGATGTTGAACGGAATCCAAAATTGTCTGATTTTGCAGAAATTTTGGAATTCATGAGGAGAATCCCATTACAGAAGGCATTGACTGATAGACGCTCAGTTTTCAAGTCACATATTAAACGTTTCTGGATGAATGCCACTTATAATGAAACTGATAAGGTGATAACTTCAGTAGTCGAAGTAAACGGAGAAGAAAAGCCAATCATCATTTCAGAAGCAGTCGTTCGTGAGGTAATTAATTTTCCAGATGAAGAAGATTCTCTAACGAAATTTCCTCAAAGAATGGTGAAAGGTTGTTTATTGAGAATGGGATATAAAGGAGCTTTAAATGCTGCAAGTTATCTGAAATCAAAGTTCACAAAACCATACAAGTTCTTGATACATTCTATTTTGATGAGTCTTAGTCACCAAAAGGGAAACTATGACGCTTTGCGTGATTACCAAATGAATATGGTGGTAGCTCTAGTGTTAAACAAAAAGTACAATTTCTCGCACATAGTATTTCATTATATGGTGGATGAAGTCACATCGAAGAGAAAGACTTGGTTATATCCAAGGTTTATACAAATGATGATTGATCATGCGTATCCAAACATTGTCCGAGACGAAAATAATGATTTACTGATTCTTGCTCACATGAATAATGATTCTATCAAGAGTTTAGCTGGTTATCATCCAAATCATCCTGAACCGAAAGATCCAGTTGCTTTATTTGGTGCAATCAGAGATAGAAATTATCAGGATCCAGATCCAGTTAATCACGAAAACTGGAGAAATGAAGAGGAGATGAAGGAAACTGGTTATGCTGATGAACTGAAAGCTCTTGAAGGTTTTAAACCAACAAGGAGTGAATGGTTTATGAAGGAACAAAAGAAGAGGATCAAGAAGGTTACTCCGAAAGTGAAACAAAGTGAAGAGTCATCATCACAACCTAAGAAAAAGCAAAAGAAAACAGTTAAAACTTTGTTGATTGATGAATCCGATGTTGAAGTTGAAAAAGAAGCTGAAGTCGAGACTGTGACTGAAGTTATAGCTGATGTTGAAACAGAGACGGAGAAGGAACAAGATGTTGTAGGTGATAAAGTTATTGATATTGATAAAGATTCTTCTTCTTCTGAAGATGACGTTGATGAAACAGAAAGATACAAGATTGCAGTATCAGCGGGAGCAAAAGAAAACCAAAAGAAGAAGAGAAGCAGAAAAGATGATGATGAACCGTATGAACCATCACAAGAAGAAATTGAAGTTCCAGTTCAGAAGGTTTCAAAGTGCAGAAAGAAAGGTGTAGTGAAAAAGATAATTCAAACACCTCAAAAACCAAAGTCTTTGAAGATAATGGTTGGAAAGAAGCAGATTTGTGTAGCTGACAAAACATCATCTCCACCACATGATCCATCATTACCTAAATCACCACACAAATCACCTTCAAAACAACTAAATTCTCCACCAAGACAATCCACACTATCAATACATCAATCACCATCAACACATCAATCACCAATTCAATCACCTCCACGACAATATATACTTCCACAACAACCTTCATCACCAAAACAACCAACACCACCACAACTTTCTTTACCACTTCATCAAGAACCACCAATTACTTCTTTGAATCAAACATTTCAAACACCACCTCCTTCACAACCTATCATTAACACCACACCAGGTCCTTCAGGATCAAAAAGTTTTCCATCTGTTCTTCCAAACATAAGTATTGGGTTTGATGAATTTGGAGATTTAGATTTTGTGAATAATTTTCAGTTGAAGAATGTTGATAAGAAAGTGGATGATATAATTGCTGAAAACAAGAAATTAGTTGCTGAGAACAAAAAGGTTTCTGATCGTGAACAAATTCTTGAAATGCGAGTAAAGAAGTTGGAAGGTGATAATAAAGAATTGATGAAGAAGATTGAAACTAATGAAACAGAAATGGACTTTATGAAAGTTCAGATAGCAGAGTTGTTAGAAGAGAAGACACGCAAAGATCAACAATATGATTATTTCAAGTTGAAAAACAAAGAATTGAAAGATATCAAAGCTAAAAATGAACATGAAAATTATGTGTTGAAGAGGGTTTTAGAAAGTGTGATTGGAATGCCTCTGGAGCAGAAATATGATGAAATTTTGCGTCAAGAAGATAAAGCTCAGAAGCAAGCGGTCATTGATGCAGAAATGAGAAGAAAGGGTAAAGAACCTGAGGATACATCAGGAACTGCTTTAGTGTTAATTGAACAACCTGAACCGATTTCATCAGTTCGAGTCATTTGTGATAAAAATAGTATAGTTGAAGAAGATATTGAAGAGGAAGATGAAGAAGAGAATGATGATGAAGCAGATGATGATAATGAGAAAATATTTTCTGCTAGTAGTTCAGATGATAATGATGATGATGATCAAGATGCATCCGGTTTTATGATTTCTGAAAGATCGAAAGAACAAAATGCAGATGATTTAATGAATGATGTAATAAATGAAGAGTCAGAGGATGTAACAGGAAAGGGGGAGTCTGCTGGTAATCAAAGTGTTGATACTGTTGAAGAGCAGATCTTATGCATTGAACCCGAAATTGAAGATGGAGAGATCAGACATATTTACACGTTGGGTGAAGTTTCTAAGATGTTCAATGTAAAAGAAAATGAAGTTCAGCCCGATGTTGTAGAAGAGTTAAATGCGTTTGATATGAATCAAAAGGTTGAATATAAGTATAAATATGTGGAAGATGCAGATATTTATGATCGAGTTGAAGTAGAAGATTGCACGGATGAAGATGATGCTAATGTTGATACTTCGGGTTTGCCAACTATGATGGAATTCTTTTCTAAGGAGAATAGAGAAGAATTGAGGCGTAAAGTTGAAGAAATTCGCAAAGAAGTAAATTTTGATGACACGAAAAAGGATACTCAGAAAGAAGATCATAAGAAATGGTTCAGACAGTCAAATGAAAGAAAGTTCAAGAGGCCGTTGAAGTTTTACCTGAAAGATAGAAGTGTTTCAATGGGTGATATCATAAGCTGGGGTTTTCTACCTCAAGTGAATGCTTATGTGATAAGAAGAGAATGCGGCGTGCAATATTTTGAGAAGTTACATGATATTATGTCATTGCCTTGGTGGGATGTTGATGAATTGGCTCAAGTCAAAACGTTAGATTATCCAGTAAGAAAGAATGATCGTAAAATGTGGCGTTGTATAAAGTTTGAAGCTTTGAAGAATTTCAAGCACTGGCAACCACATTACCCAAAGAAAGATAGAAGAGTGAATCCTGAAACTGGGATTGAAGAAACGATTTTACATATTAAGAAGCCGCGAACAATGAAGACTATACCAATGCCACAAATGAAACAAGATTTTTATAAAGGATTCATAGATGGGGTGTATAGTTGTAGATTAGCTGAAGCGGTGATTACTTATCAGGCTGGTAGTGAAGTTAGAGAAATCTATGTGTTTGATCCGATGTGGCTCGTGAACTACTCTGCAAAAGATATAGAATGTCTGTTTATTCACAAGATTCGTTTTAAAGCTGAAGACAGAGAGCAGGCGATGCAATTTCAAAGAGTTGTTTCTATTTGTGTTCAGAAAGGCATAAATGCAGATAACAAATGGAACTCTAAATGGTAGAAGCTTGGAGAGAAAGTCAAATTGAAAGCTGAGAAGGCTCGTAAAGCTCAAGAAGAAAAAGATAGATATCTGAGTGAGACGTTTGCACAAAGATAAGCTGCTGAAGAAAAGAAGAGAGTAGACGAGAATGAAAAGCTTCGGAAAATGTTACTGAAGAAGCCTAAGCCTCATGAAGAGAAGTTCAAGTCTCTGTAAAGTTTGAAGACCAAGACTGAAGACTCCGGCTGTATCCAAGGGGGAGTTTGTTAGTGCATGATGTCTAAAGCCTACGTCTTAAGTCTAGGGTCTAAATATGTCATTATTGTATAGTTCAGGGATCAAATTGTAAGTTTAAGTTTATGTTTTACAGGTTTCTTTTGAAGGTAGTTCATGTCAAGTTCAATAGAAAGCTGATGATCATGTTTCTATTGAGACTGGTTCAATAGAAACCTAAAGCCTATAAATAGGCAGGTGATGTTTCTCATTTGGTAGGTTCCCATTGTTCTGGTACCGAACTGCTGCTGGATTTTTCTGAGATATATAAATGAGAAACAGTGTTTAAAGTGATATTCTTCTGTTTTCTACTCCATTCTCTTTGATTCAAACTGTTTGTGTGATTCCGCCACATAAATAGTGGTATTTTGACTCAGATTGACTCATTTGATCGTCAATATCGATCCTACAGTGGCGGTGGCGTAACCGCCTGAAAATGCGGGTCCTCAGAAGGGACCTGTTGGTATGGTGGTGAGTAGTGGTGAGGGGGAGTGTACTCCCATTTGTATGTAGCCCATCTCTCAGCAAAAATGTATGGGCCCCTGTAAGGTGAACCATGAAAAGATGATCCGCTGGATATATCAATGGGATGCGTCGGCGTCCCAGTCGGTGGATCCTCGTCCATCTCCATATCCTGCATCTCAGGATAATGATCAGCTGGCCCCAAAGGGTTTGGACCCTCTGGTTCTTGAACCTGGTTCATCGGATTGAAGCGGCTTTAAAAAAAGGTGTCGGGTCCTGAAGGAATGGTGTGATTCGCTATGCTCCTCGTCTTGATGAGGTCCGAACGAGTAATGGTAAGACGGGGAGGAACCAGGCTCTAAATAAGTTCTCCAATCCTCGTGGGGACTAGAGCTAAGGGTCGCTGAAGGTGTTCGCCGGTGGGATGGCCCGGCTTCATGATCATTCCTTGCAGTCATTGGTGCCTTTCCTCTTCCACCTCTACCTCTAATACATGGCGGCATTGTCTTTGATCCTGTCAAAACAAAAGACAAAAACAAATAAGATTAGGATTAATCCTAAGTCCTTTGCCTAGACTCGGAAGTCAAGGAATGTGCAACTATGTCATTGAGATTAAACACAAAAGGCTAGTGTTTAATTCACTCAATGTTGGCTCTGATGCCAACCTGTCACACCCCGATATTTCCACGTATTACCGGTGGGCACGGTGGGGAGTATCGTGACGTAGTTGATATCATTATGGTCAATTAATCACAGTTTATGCACAGCGGAAGTCTAAAAGTAATTATACAAACCGAGTTGAAAGTATAATAAAATATTACACTACGGATTGTAAATGGATCCACAGGCGGATCTAAAACAGAAAGAAATATTGTTCAACAGATTAAGTATCAAAAGCTTGCAAGACTCTTTATTTAATACTCAGGAGTTCCAGCCCATTTCGCGTAGTACCTGCACTTAGTCTTTTTGAAAAATACGTCAGTTTACACTGGTAAATACAATTAACTGACTCTTTTGAAAAGCATTTATAAAATTTGTTTGGATGCGCAAGGCATGAAATCTTTTATAACTTGGGACAATTATTAAAATAATCTTGTATACAGATTTATATGCTTGTCGTACGTTCAGGACCCGGGATAGAAGCCGGGACAAGATTAATAGACACACCACATAATATAAACCCACGGCGAGTTATCCTAAACAAGCGGGTATATCTTTTTACATACGCAACTGTCAGGTGTATGCCTACACCCCGTGCTTAAGTCGTGGCCATTTCAAATGAATGAGCCAAGGATATCCAGGACACGGTCATTAACCCCCCAAAGGCTTAGATCAAACAAAACAGATTAAAATGGGTTATCTCAATGATTTAAACACTAATCGATTAAAGATTCAATACCCGACCAAGCGGTAATAATTTACCGTATCCCAAGCCCGTATAAGGGAAATAAGTTAAAAGTATTTACCTAAGCTAAAATAAAATTTTATTCTCAGTCGTATATCAAATCAGCAAGTACAAGTAGCTTTTACTGGGCTCCTAATCTGGAACGAAGGTTTTAATAACCTATTAGATTCCTAACGGGTCTTATTTAAGTTATAACTTAGACCGGTTAGTTTTAAAGAAAGGTTTACGGTTCAAAACGCAAGATTAAGCGAAGACCGGATTAGAATGTGATTTAGACCCAACAAGTATGAAAACTTGTATAAAATGGGAAACTAAACACATTCTGGATTTTGAAGTAAAAATAGTAAGGTTTGACCCGTTTCGGTTAATTTATGCAAACTAGTTACATAAACCGTACCGAACGCGAATATGCATAACGGGTAACCCAAAGAGTTTATGTACAGGTTCCACAAGTTAATATGCTTTAAATATGTTATGATATCAGTAGGATATCTTCCATTATGCCCAAAATGAATTTAAAACCAATTTAAGCCCCGAAAGGGTATTTTGGTCATTTTAAAGTTTATAAAAGAGGTTAAATAGTACACTGAGGTTCTGGTCTAAAACAATCAGTAAAAATATTTATTTTAACAAGTTACATCGGTAAGATATCATACATATGTGAAATTTATCATTTATGGCCAAACTATGCACCGTAGGGGCATTTTGGTCATTTCACATATGCTTTAAGGTCAAATTTGGAAATCTAAGTTCAAGACTTTTACTTACTGTTAAAGTATAAAAATTTATTTTTAAAATCAGTAGGTAACAAGTCTTAGGTGCTAAATACGGTTTTAAACCATACTATACGCCTATTTCGCATAAAAGTCGGTATTTGACGATATTCGGGTTGTTTTAAGGAAACCTGAGATTTTTATCAGTCTTAACAGCTCAAAATATTTTATTTAATATATAAAATCTGTGGAAAAAGGTTTGACATGTAAATGATGTGTAAAACTCATTTTATTAGTGAAAAGGGCATTATCGTCAATTACCGAGTTCATGCAAGAACTCTATGTTATGATCAGTTTAAAATTTAAAAAAAATTTCCAAAAATCCCTAAATATTATATTATAACAGTGGGTAGAAGTTTGGTGCCAAAATTTGGGTTTAAATATGATTTATGCCAAAAATGCTGTTTAATTAACAAAAAGCTTTTGTTTTACGATATCGTGCATAACTCTCAATTCAGACCAGATTCGGATGTCAAATTTTTAGGACATACTAATATATCAGTAATAAAGGTTTTTGTCCTCTCACATTTTCAAAAATCTCGTTTTAATGATAAAAGGGCATAATGGTCCTTTTAAGTATTTAACAGGAGCATGCATATGAATCAGATTTCTATGGAACCATGTAGTATAACTTCAGATAGTTATACTAACATATAGTATGGTCCCAAAGGAACCCTAAGGCATAACTAAACTAAGCTAAATCAGGTCAGAACTGAAAATCAAAGCAAAAGTCTACTTTTGCGACTTTCGGTTGCGAACCAAGCCTAAACTCATAATTGTCGGGTTGAACATGCCTAAACATGTTCTTATATTATTTACCAAGTTAATTAAGTGTTAAAACATGTTCCATAACCTATGCATTATCAGTTATGAATTATTTTGTAAAAACTGACCCGTTTGACTTTTTGTTCATAACTTTGACCCGACAATTTACTAAGATAACGTGATAATTAGAAGGTTCCTTTTTAAGGGTTTATTACCTACATAATTACCAACACATAGCCATTTTCCATTCGAATAATGGCTGGACCGTTTGTGATTAATCAGTAAGTCAAAGCTTAATTACGACGACTTTGACTTTCGGTCATTAAGCTAATAAAACTTTAACTAAAGAAGCTAAGAACACTTACAATAGTCCTTAGCACGAAATTTGAACTAGAGAAAGCTTCCTTGAACAGCAGGAGGCTTCAGAGAATGAGTTGTGAAGTGAAAACTTCAAGTGTGCAAGAACAAGTGAACATCAAGGCCGTTTATATAGGATTTTGGAAGCTCTAGGATCAATCCATTTGTACCTAGGAGGTTACCAGATGTCCACAAGTGTCCCTAGGGCAGTAAAAACCAGTTGCTCAGTCCCTGGTATCAAAAACAACCATGCAATGGCGGTGGAACAGGCTGCAACATGCAGCTGTGCAGGGAACTGTCGCTGGCACTGCTGTCGCGGCCCGCGTAGACCCTAAGGGATGTCTACGCGGCCCGCGAGGACCTGCAATTCCGGTAAAAAGTTTACAATCTTTGCATTTTCAGTCCCTGGTCCATTTTAAGTTTATTTAACTTTCTTTTTATTGCACTTATGACCCCCATAGTTAACTTTCAAGTGTCTTGGGTCATTATTTAACTTCGTTAAGCTCCCGGTTAGTTATGAGATCACCCGAAATGTACTTTTGTGCATCGAAACTCCATGAAATTATTATTCGATATTCCTGGAAGTATAAGGAAGTAATACAAAGTCTCGGGAATGTTAAAAGGTCACTCAGAGGTAAGAATTAACACGTTGACACGTTTAACCCCTAAGCTTTGTAACTTTTTCAATTTAAGCACAAATGGCTTCCTATGTCCGTCAATTTATTCATTCATGAATACGAACATCTTATGAGCTCATTCAGAGGCACGAGTTTGGCATGATAACACATTTGATCCTTCTATACACATACTTTCTTTGTTTGTCAACTTTAGTCCTTCAAAAACAATTCGTTATTCAATTGAAGTTCATGACACGTGTCTTCAATATATTGGACATGATTTTGCGAGGTGTTACAATTTTGGTAAAAAAAACTCTGACACGAAATATTTTTCATAATAATAAAGTCTATTAATCAAAATTGTACAATGCTAAAAGTGGGTATCTTGGTAATAGATAAATCAACCACTAGGAAAGATAGGTATTTTGGTAATAAATACATACAACTATCGAATAAAACCAAGTACTTGTCCCTGTTGTCAAAAACCAACATACGAGAATACCAAAAAACGAACATGTTCTAATAAACTACAAGTCGGGAAACATTGCCAACACCTCTGCAGGGGTGTACAATGCTTCACCGTACCACTCCAAGGGATGAGGATCAACGATCAAGTCATCGTCATTCCTCTCACCAGTCGGAGCAGCCGTCATCCTCCTAGCACCGACCGGGTTTACACATCGACGACCACTTTGGCGCCGTTCGTATACCATCCTACATCGACATATGCGGTCAGGTGGAAAAGCTTGCATCAGGGAATCTGGTGTCAACGACACAGCACCTACATCAGCATCGAACGCGGCAACGGAATGGACATCATCCTTAATACCCTTACCAGACAAATTCAGACAAGGCACAGTGCCAGGGGAGTTAATCACAACAAACTATCCACATTCTGCTGCTTTATCAGGCACTTTATCTCGGAGACGGACCATGGCATCAGCAGCATCAAGGGTTTGCAGAATGTCGGAAACTTTTCATAGACGATATTTACGGCTCATGTTGCACTTACCAAATTTGGTAAAAAGAAGTGATTGGTATATAAAGACTAAATGGAGCTGACAATTGATGACGAAAGCATAATTAAATGAGATGTAAGAAGTCATGATCCTGTGAACGGCGGCGCTACTATAATATTGGATTTCATTAATGGTTACTAACGACGTCAAGTGCTAACGCACATCCCAACAAAGTATAGTTTTTTTACAAAATATCAATACCACAGTACAAAAAACAAACAAGCAAACAACTATTCTTCTTCCGATTCATCTGCCACCTCCAGCATATGGCGTAATGATTCCACGCCATCCTCGGCCACTTTGCTGGTCAAGTCAGCATACGCTGAGAGGGAATCGTTGTAAACCGCCTCCAATGCATCCGCCATATCCGCTG
Organism: Helianthus tuberosus; assembly: GCA_030545235.1. Classification (NCBI taxonomy): domain Eukaryota; kingdom Viridiplantae; phylum Streptophyta; class Magnoliopsida; order Asterales; family Asteraceae; genus Helianthus; species Helianthus tuberosus. The sequence continues at coordinate 26,082 of JARYGA010013530.1, forward strand.
TTAGCTTAACCCCCCCCCCCCCGCCTCCTGAAATTTTGGGGTAACCTTATTCATTTGGAGGCAGCTAACATAACCCTCATAAACACCGTCATGCTGGCCTGATTTGTAGGCAGCAGTGGACAAGTGATCCAGCAGGGCAACAAAGGGCTCGGACCGGCGTAGGTATTCTAAGGTACCAACTAAGCCATGGGAAATCAACCAGTTCCTGTCACCCTGCAGACTAGCTAAACGACTGGTCAAACCATCCACTTCAGCGTGGGTCTGGTCTAAGGCACTTTCAGCCTCCTTAAGACGCGCTTGCTGGGAGGAAGAAGTCTGAAGAAGCTGATTATTTTCGGTGACAAGGGCATCACAGACTTGTTGAAGCTCTCTAAGCTTCTCTTCACGCTCCTCGAGCTCAACCTATTTGTCCCGAGCCTTTACCTCAGACGCCTCCAGCTGGAGAGTCAAGTCCTGTGTTGGTGCATATTTTGTACGTCTGCCACTGTGCGAATAGTTAGATAGAGCGTGTGTTGAATATTGTATAGAATAGTATAAGTTGGACAGGTTTAAGTATTGTCAAAGTCCATCCGGACGGATGGACAATAGAATAGTCCAAACCCCATTCGGTCGAATAGGTGTTTTAATGTAAAAGTCCATCCGAACGAATGGCCATCCGGACGGATAGACATAGGCTCATTCGGACCGGATAGGTTGTTGCCTATAAATAGGGATGTGGGGTTCCCATTTGGCCAAGCTTTTGGTCCCTGAGGGGACATGCTGTCCAACTGGTCTTATGGTGCTGTAACTTGTCAAGATATGAATAGAGACCAGATTATATGTGACTGCTCGGTGTCGTATCTATCTTCTACTCCTTTCTTAGTAATAATAACGAACTGAACACGTCGTTCAGGACCGAAGATCCGTCAAACTCGTCGGTTCCTGGAATATCATCCTGGTATCTCTCCTGCACCTGATAAACAAAATCGGTGTCAATATGGTATCGTTCCACCTCAGCGGATAACTCAGACCTAACCTTTCGGGCTTCGAGAACAGCCTTGCGCTCTAACTCTTCCTGAACGATTTTGGCACGAGAAATTATACGCTTTTTTTCTGCAATATCGCGGGCCCAAGCTATCCTCTCTTCGGCAAGATTGGCGGTTACACATATCAAATCATCTTCAGCTTTATTTTTCCCTAACAAGAACCGTTTCTCCCTAACACCGGCAGCATGAAGTTAGCTCTCCAAACGGTTCTTTTCATCCACCAGTTCTTGGATGGTTATCCGCTCCTGGCACAATTCATTATTGTCATGCATCCACCGACGCCTAATCTCAGCAAGCCTCCTGGGGCCACTAACAGCATCCACCATAGTTGTATTCATCAGATGCTCATTGTCTAGTCCCTCGACATAAGCAGATTCGGCAGGCGGATATGCCCGCTCAACCCAGTGATGCACAACCGGAGGGAAAACCAGCCTAGATGATTCCGCTATCCTCCAGTTAGGCTGATAGCGTTTATCCTGGGCATTAGGATCCCAATACATAGAGGGGAGATATAGATCGTCAAACAAATTCCCCCATCATCTGCAAAGTTCCCACTTGATCCGCCCGTATCACTAACGGTCGTATCTTTTGCACTTGTAGACTCACCTCCAGCGGAAGTGGCAGGCATCTCTCCCACAGAAACGGGAAGATCACCCACGGGAGAATCAAACATTGACGCTGGGGTAGAACTTGAAATCACAGGCGTCGAAACAGGACTAGTAGTGAGTACCACGTATGGGGTGAACAAAGGCAGCGGCATAGGAAATCTAACAGGAAGCGCGCTAGCCTAGGATATAAGCTCAATGAGGGGCACACTCTGACCGTCTACGGCGGAAGTACTAATTCCCCTAGAAGTTAAAGGTGTCGAAGACCCACCATCAACCTGGGCACCAGCAAGAGCATCTGCATAAAACAAACGGTTAGAAACAAATGAAAGATCAAAGTCCTACAAAAAACAAAAAGCGGCCACATACCAGCGTGTGACAGCAGTGCTGTTTTGGTTGCTTGAAAAGTCGATAAAGCTAGCATGGTCCTACGCCTCTTTAGCGAAGGGCGGTGGATAACGATAACAGTGGCGGAAGTAACAACCGTACTCTCCGGCGCTGTAGACACATCAGCCGCCGAGGGCGAGGCGTCACCTCAAGGGTAGAACTCTTCCTACCAGTTATCTTTACATGGGATGTTTTCTTGGTCCCACCAAGAGATGACTCACCCCCACCACTAGAGGGAGGACCCATTGGCCTGGCAGAAGAATCCGCCGGGGTAGCGGGAAAAAGGAAATGATCGGCATGAATACTTAGCACATTAGCTTCCTGTTCCCCAACCACACGACCAACGGACCTTAAAGCAACATTCTAGGGGGGTTAACAAAATCAAACAAAGACCACTCACCTGTTTTCACCCAAGCAGTCAACATGTCAGACTAAATGTTGCCATAGATGTGATAACAGAAAAGTAATACTTACCATTGTCAAACCTCTGAAAGGCTGGGTACAATCGGCTATCACGCCATAGCAAACTCATTCCAACTAACACGAGTGCACCATCGGGAATCACCTGACACTCGGAGGGGTGCTGACTAAGCCTCTTGAACGAGGCATTCTCCATGTATGCATCAGCAGGAGGACCATAATCCTTCAATTTTTCTTTGGGACCCATGTCTCACCAATGCATCTCCCCAGGGATGACGTTAGCGTCTATAAAGAAGAACTTCTTTTTCCAATCCTTATCCCTAGAACTTGAAGGAACGCTTCTCAAGCAAGAAACGCCTATATCCCGTCGATCAAAGGTGAAAAGGGGGGATTTCCACACAAGAACGAAAAAAGCCCTAAATACTAATATTTCCGGGATATGACCTAGCCCTAAGCAGGCAAATTCAAAGTGACGAAGTTTCGCCAATCCAAGAGGGTGTACCTGGGAGATGTGGATTTGATATTCATCAAGAACGGCTTTGCAGAATTTGGTAATGGGAAGCCGGAAGTTACAGAACTTGAAAAAATCACTGAACATGGTGATTTTCCCCTGTTTCAGAGGAAACGCTGTATCCTTCTCCGATGGCAGCACCGCATGCCACTCTGGCTTAATATCATACTCTCGAATGAGGTTACTAAACGATATCGTTCCCCATTTGAAGTAAAGAACGTCGAAACTCGATTCTGCTTTCAAAGACTCGCCGATTTTAGGAGACATGGTAGACAACCAAGAAGTTGAAGGTAGAGAAACAAGAAAATGAAATGATCCAAATTTGTAATAGTATGCCTATTTATGGAAAAAGTAAACAACCTTGTCAAATTCAAAAGGCAACACCAATGAGATGGCGACGCGTGGCCGTTCGGGGCATGTACAACTGTCATCCTAATGATGACCAACTGACACACCTTTTCACATCACCGCCATATACAAAAGGTGTTGTATTCCTGTTTGAGAAATGTGTACCAAGGTGCATTTTGACTTTTTTCTTATTTAAGTCCAACCTCATGAATTTCATTTCATAACCTCGGACTGGGGGGAACATGACGAGGTATGACCCAGACCGGTTAACCCGAACCGGTCATTACCTATTATTTTATTATAAATAATCAATTACATTCACGTTTATTCTAGAATGTTTCATTCTGCATGGATAAACTAAGGAACCGAATCTCCAAATATCTTGGGAAGATCATGCAAATCCCTAACTAACCGAATTATCTCCTAACTTACAGGAAACCCTAATTGTAAACTATAAATAGAGGTAAACATCAAATGTATAGACATGTGGCTCTTACCAACTCTCTCTCTCTTTCTCTCTCTCTCTCTCTCTCTCTACATACTTTCTTACTCCTAAATTACCGAGACTTATTTCTCATGCCGGAGGGTGGTTACAGGAATAACCCCATTCCTGTAACGAGTCCTAATGGTGTTCTGTTTTGCAGCCAACTGTTCGGATCGCCAAGAGTTGAAGTATTCGTCGGAGCCTAACCGTTTAGGTCAGTGTTTCTTCAGTAACTTTGTTGTCGACTTAGGCTACTTGTCCATAAGGTGGTTAGCCAAGTCCTATTGGCCCGATTATGGACGAATAAATGGTCATAATGATGATGAAGAAGATGAAGATGCATACACTTTAGACGAGGAAGACGAAATGAATGTATGTTTATTATCTATTTTTGTTAAAATTGTTAAAATTTATTATTTTTGTTTATGTATTTTTATTGCATGTTGTTTTTGTTGAAGAAATGGCTGATGTTGCACGGTCACACAAGGGAGACGGTGGGAACGAACCTCCCCATTGAAATCCAAATAAGATCCAAACGGGTTGCGAGTCTTCTAAGTTACTTGTTCCAGATAAATATACGTCTTCATATTGAAATCTCAGTAATAGTATTCTTGATGATGACAGTTGCCTGGGCACGAGAATTGTATTGAAAGCTTTAAATCGTCGCATGGGATGTCACACCCCGACCCGCAGCAGAATAGGTGATCGGGGCATGATTACGTTGATCCGAAGAGCTTATGACTTGCTATTACTTGTTTTAAATAATAATTTATTCATAACAAATGTTTCACATAAAAAATAATTCAAATAAACAATTACAAATGAGACATTGATCATAACCACTAAGCTACTTTTATCCGTTTCTTGTTAATTAAGGCCCATCCTATGTCCAATCTTCTCTTCAAGCATGTTCACCTGTATCATGTGTAAAAATAGTTTTTGGGTCAACAAAGGTTGGTGAATAGATCTTTATTTGTTTTTATTAAACTTTAAAAGTTTATTTGATTTTATTTAATAAAAATTATTTAACATGCAACATTAAGTGTAAGGCTATAGGGTGTGGTCATGACCCTCATGACCACCATGACCCTCCATGTTAGTGTCACCTAACCCATCTCTAATCCACCATCCAAAACCACTACCCTAAGTGTGTGGTCATGACCTAAACCACTAGCCCCTTATTTATTTTAATTTATCTTTGACTAAAGAAAAAAGGAAATGATTTGTTGAAAAATGGAAAGGAGGACCATGGTTGCCATGGTTTAATCCATGGTTTAATCCATGCAAACCATGGTGGATCAATCAAGGGGGTGGTGTAGTCTTCCATTCATGTTCCTAGGTGGCAAATCATGTCCCAATAATGACCCCCACACCCTATAGCCTAATAGGTGACATAAATCAATTAATCCAATTATCAACCAATCCATATGTAAATAATGCAACATGACATAACAAACCATAAGAAATGAAACAATGATGCGATTCAAGCCCCGAAAGGCGAAAAGCGATACTTTGAAACCATGATGCGATTCAAGCCCCGAAAGGCGAAAAGCGATACTATGATGCGATTCAAGCCCCGAAAGGCGAAAAGCGAAACAATGATGCGATTCAAGCCTCGAAAGGCGAAAAGCGATACTATGAAACAATGATGCGATTCAAGCCCCGAAAGGCGAAAAGCGATACTATGAAACACTTGACACAAAGCGGTAAACACATATAGCATATGAATGATAACATGTAATGCACGTACGAAACAGACCATGAGCACATATAACACTTAACTTGGCATGTTATTGAAAAGTATACGAAACATAGAAAATGTGGCACATGAAACACCCGAAAAAGTTAAAGTGACAAAAAGAGGGAAAGTAAGATCTACTCACAGTGATTGCGTTTAAAGATTTCTTGAAGATAACGCACGAGGAAAAATTTGAGGAATTCCGAAAGGAAAGAAACGATTACCCTAAAATATAAACATCATAAATATACTAAACAACCATCATCATGAACATAAACTATAAAATTAAATCTATGAGGTTGGGATTTTTGTATAGCTTAAGTGTATAGTAATATCCAATATGAAAAATAAATAGTTTTTGTTCAACCATTGAAATAAATGTGGTTAATTATACCAGTAATAATTTATTTTGTTATTATAAGTTCTACATGGTATATTTAAAACAAATTTAATTAACTTTATAAATCAGGATTCATCACCATCACATATTTCTATTTAAAACTCACTGATTTATAAAAGACTTAATTAGTTCCAAGTTTTACGTGGCTAAGCTCCAATATTTTCATTAAAAAGTTCACACCTAAAATTCGTCTCCTATGCTGACAAATTATAAAAAGGTAAGTTACAAACTAAAGCATTTACCTCCAAATTTGATGTAACTTGACAAGTATGAATGAAAATGAAACTACATATTGTAAGCATTTACCTCCAAATTTTCGTAAATAATAAAATGTATTCAAATAAAATAGCGATTGTTAATTAGGCGATTAGAAATTAAGTTATGGCATATTTTGCTAAAACGTTCTCAAATGTTAATCAAATTGGTTGAATTCCATTAATGTTAATTAAATGTTTTGACGATTAACAGGTCGTCTTATTTGTTTTCTTTCTTTCTTTTTTTTTATAAGGATAAAATTAACATAATGGTCTAAAAGCACCCACATCCCAAGCTTCATCCAACACCATAAAATACTTGGTTAAGATATTTATTTTGAGAGAAAAAAAAAAAAACTTAATTTATATATTACAAAAGTCATCTTCTAACCCCAACCCTTGCCATGCATTCGATCAACATGTCAGTGGATTATGCAACTGGTATGACAAGGTTTTAAATAAAAATATGACTGGTCATCTTTTCCGCTTAAGACGTAGTCGGAAAACGTAATACTTCGTTTGTTCTACGACTTTATGTTACTCTAAAAAAATACATATAACAAACTATCAAATTCCAAAGATACCTGAACGTATTCAAGAAAGTAGCACCCAAAAACGATTAAACAAAGAATGTCCGCTTCTGTGCGTGTATAAAGGTTTTGAAACTTGGGTTTGTTTGCAAAATCAAGCTGTAGTGGAGTGGAGACAAAAGAATCATAAATTATTATGTATTATTGGGTTGAGTTATAATGCAAAGGATTTAAAAATAAGAAGGATAAAAAGCCACCAGAGAGTGACAAGTGTCAAAGGAGTAATTAAAAGGAAAGGATAATTTTGTCTACAAGAGGAAAGAGAATATGCACATGCAAGTCACATGCTATTCCCCCCCCCCTCCAATTTTTAAACGTCCGTAACTTTTTTATACATCATTTGTTTTTAAAAAAAAATATACCATAAAATCGAGCGTTTTTTAATCTTTAATATGAGTACCATATTGTTATATTTTTCAAAAAAAAAATCAAAAACCCAGTTACATATTACACAATGGACATGATGTAAAACACAATGTAAAGTAGATCAAAAACACAATCAATCACAACAGATAAAGACACAATGGACAACATACTAAAACACAATAACCATAACGTATAACGTATAACACAATGGCGATAAAATATAACACAATAAATATAAATAAAAACACAATTGATGACAACAGATAAAAAACACAATTAATGACAACAGATAAAAGACACAATGGAGAGCAGTGAAAACACAATAGAAAACAAACTAAAAACATAATACACAACAAACTAAAACACAATGAACAAGATAATAAAAAAAATTGAACAAATTATTAAAACACAATGGAAAACAACACAATGACCATAACGTATAACACAATGGGGATAACATATAACACAATAAATATCAGACTAAATAAAAACACAATTGATGACAACAGATAAAAGACACAATTAATGACAGTAGATAAAAGACACAATGGAGAGCAGTGAAAACACAATAGAAAACAAACTAAAAACACAATACACAACAAACTAAAACACAATAAACAAGATAATAAAAAAAAATGAACAAATTATTAAAGCACAATGGAAAACAACACAATGACCATAACGTATAACACAATGGCAATAACATATAACACAATAAATATCAGACTAAATAAAAACACAATTGATGACAACATATAAAAGACACAATTAATGACAGCAGATAAAAGACACAATTGAGAGCAGTGAAAACACAATAGAAAACAAACTAAAAACACAATACACAACAAACTAAAACACAATGAACAAGATAATAAAAAAATGGGTTAATGGATTTAAACACCCCCAACTATGGCCATTTGGCCGATGGCACTCTCAACTTTCACTTTGGCTCAGACCACTCCCAACTTAACACTTCGATTGTCATGGCACCCCTTCGTTAAATATGCACTAACCAGGTTACTAAAATAAGCCTATGTGGCAATTTAATCTGATGAGGCATGTCCTACGTGTCAAGTATAGTCATTCACCTTCTTTAAAACCCCCAATCCCTAACAACCTCATTCTGTAAACCCTAATCCTCACTCATAGAGCAAATCAGACGCACCTTGGAGCAAATCCATCATCAACATATGATCCGGTCGATTTCCGTGAAGAACAAGCCCTAATCTTGAATCAAAATGAGCTCATCTTCTACGTCTTCATCCACAGTATCCAGAAACCCTAAATTGTTTAAGGTTGATTTGGAGGGTAATGTGTACTGCCATCTTGATGTTGTAGCAGTTGTTCGAGTTGTTGGACGTAAAAGTGTGCGGCAAGGTCAACAATTCTATGGATGCTCACATTGGCCGGTATGTTCCACCTTAACTCCAAGTATTTTTCTTGAATTGGATTGATTGATTAACTGAGGTGTTGTTGGCTTTTGCAGAGATCAGACTGCAAGTTCTTCTTATGGAAAGAAGATGTCGACAAAATGTTCAACCAACATGCATCCCAGTGCAGGTTCAGTTCAGAAGACCTGAAATATGAAAACATGGTCTTAGTAGAAGAGAATAGGTGGTTGAAAGCAAAGATATCTGGAACAGAGTCGAAATGGAACAAGCAATATGTGTTAACCTTGTTTATTGGCATTAGCATAGTGTTGTATATGTTTAGGTAGTATGAACTGTCTTGTTGTTGTGATTGTACACTTTTGATGAAATTTAATGCAAAATCCTACTCCTTGATTGTATATATCTGCATATGTATTGATATTACCAGATTAGTCAACATATCCAAACTGTATTTTGACCAACAAATGTCAAAGGTCATGATATAACAAGAAACATACCTCTAATGGGTCTGCACATGTGTCCAAATCTGTGTATGTTGTCCAAGCTGCACAATGCATATGGGTCAAAACTGCACAATGCATATGGGTCAAAAGCTGCACATGCATATGGGTCAAAACTGCACAATGCATATGGGTCAAAACTGCAAGTGTCCAAATCTGTGTATGTTGTCCAAGCTGTAATGACCAAATCTGCACTATATAATGACCAAATCTGCACTATATAATGACCAAAACTGCATATTATAATGACCAATCAACCAAAATGCATAAAGACCATAAGCAAGACTTATACCATTACATAACCAACAGTTATAACATTACCAAAAGTTACCCTAAAGAGTTATAACATCACCACAAGTTATCCTAGAGAGTTATTACATAACTTAAAGTTGTCCAAACAGCCAACAACACAAAAAGGTCATAAAGACCACAAAAAAGTCAAACATGTCCATTTATCACAAAAAAGTCAAACTATGACTTTTTAACTGCTGCCTTGTATGTTCCCTTTCCATTTGACATTTGACTTGACAGTTGACTTTTTAGCTGACTTCTGGCTGGAAATTTTGCTTCCCTCCTGGGTAGATTGCTGAGTTGTTCCTTGTGAAGGTACTGGAGTAGATTGCTGAGTTGTGCCTTGTGAAGGTAGTGGAGCGGATTGCTGAGTTGACTTCTGGCTTGACTTTTTTGTTCCCTTCTGTCTCTTTTTAGCAGACCCTACAACATACAAAACAAAAGTAGTTAAAGCCTACAATATACACAGACAACTGTCAGTAAAACAAGTAATTCACCTGCAGTAGATTGCTGATTTCCCTGTTCAGTACATTTTCTCTTGTTGTGACCTCTACCCCCACAATTACCACAAGTCATTATCACCCCATGCTTGGTAAGTTTCCCTGGTCTCTTTGGATCCTCATGAGGATCCCTCTTTCTATTCTTCTTAGGCCTCCCAGGTTGAGATCTTATTGGTGGTGGATCCATAGGGTGGTGAATCTTGGGCCAATACCTTTCACTAGGTATTGGAGGGATTGAGAATTCATAAGCCTTCATGTATGTGTCTTTGTGGTAACACACATCAACATACTCTTCTGCATTTTTATGCAAAAACCCAGCTACTGCACAAACATGTTTACATGGATACCCCCTCAAATCTCATTTCCTACATGTGCATGTTCTATTATCTAGATCAACTGAAACATCTTCAAAATCCCTGACTTGAAACAAATGGTATGATGAGGGATACACCTCACATCTATATGCAGCCTGTTTTGAAAAATCAAGCTTTTCTTGGATTTTAGGGCATATAACAACATCCCTGGCACTCATTTCTGTTCTTTTAGTAACCAGCCTACTCATGACCTGAATCCTTATGTCCTCTAACATGTGTATAATGTGTTTTGACCTTGCATTGATGATAAAGCCATTAAAAGTTTCAGCCATGTTGTTTACTATAACATCACATTTTGTGTGAGTGTTCAAATAGCACCTGTTGAACCAATTGGGATTTTGCTTGAGTAAGGCCTCTACTGCATCAGGGTTTATGATCCTCATCTCTTCAATGGCTTGCAAGTAATCAGCTTCACAATAGGCCCTAGTTGATTTCCAATATAGCTCCTTTAACTCTTCATCTTTGTATGTCTTGTGCCAGTTAGCATAGATGTGTCTTGCACAGTTTCTATGCTCTGCCTTTGGCCATACCATTGCAACAGCATTCAACAGACCCTGCAAAACCAATACAACAGTGTCACAGATAAGTGATGAATAAGCTAATTATTGGTTAGGGAGTTCTACCTTTTGCTGGTCAGATATAAAAGTCCATGATTCACCATCATCAGTTACTCCCAAACACTGCCTAAGCTCATCCATAAACCATTCCCAACTCTCATTATTTTCCCCTTCAACTACTGCCCATGCCAAAGGAAACATTTGGTCATTACCATCCCTTCCCACAGCTGTTAACAACATCCCTCCAAGGAATGTTTTAAGAAAACACCCATCTAAGCACAATACCTTCCTGCATCCTGCTAAAAAACCTTTTTTGACTCCATCAAAACAAACAAACAGTCTAAAGAATGTTTCACATGTGGCCTCTGGATCTAGGTTAATGAAACCTGGTGGAGCAGTTTCTAACCTAAAGGTTGATGATGGATTTGCTTTCTTTAGAACTTCCAGGTAACAACCAATTTTACTGTAATGATCTCTCATTGAACCATGAAGCTTCTTGTGTGCACTTGATTTAGCCTTGTAAGCTAACCACTTAGTTATAATTACCTTAAACTTCTGTTTAACTGCTGCTTGAATCTCCTTAGCAGACCAATTTGGCTTGGCCTTAAACAAAGGAAGGAACTCATCCCCTAAGAACTTGGCAGTTAGCTGCCTATTCTTGATCATGTTTCTCTGGCAGTTGTGTTTGTTCTTCACACTTTTAATCATGTAACACTCTTTGGCTTTGTTTAGTGAACAATATAGATAGAAGGGACACCCTGGTACACACTTCACAGCTAAACGACCTTCTTCCTTATTATCACTCTTTGCAATGATCAGATTCCTTCCGTTAGTCACAGCATACCTTCTCACTGCCTCCTTAAAACGATCCCTTGATGCAAACCTTATTCCAACTTTCCATGTAAACTTTTTCCAGTTGGTGTGTTCATTTACACTTGGAGCAGTTTCTTTGTACTTCTTACCTCTTATATCATCATCCTCACTCTCACCAGGAGTAGCAACATCACCATCAGATTCCTCGTAACTATTGTAACCCTCTACATGTGCACACCCTGCATCATTAGACTCACTCAACTTACATTCTTTTTCATAAGGTTTAGTACACTGTTCAACTAACTTCTTTTTAGCTTCAAGTTCATCCTTATTAGCTCGTTTAATGGCATCTTGTGACTGTCTCCATTCAGCATCTTCTCTGTCTGAATCTGAGAAAGCTATTTCATCATGAACCTCATCTTCATTACTATCATCAAGGAAACCTTCATCTTCATCTGAACTTGACTCTTCTGTCCCATTTAAGTCAGCTTTATAGTCACTATCTTCACTGTCATCTTCATCTGAACACTGCTTATCAAAACCACTCCTTTCTTCCACTAAAACCTCTTCTACAATAGGCTTCTTTTGCAAACCATCTGTTTCTTTCGATACACCCTCTTGAACAATAGACTCCTCATCCAAATCAAATGCCCATGTAGCCTCTTGTACACTAGGTTGATTATTCAAACCAACTGGTTTATCAGCAGCAGCCTCCTTTCCAGAGGCTGTGGATTCAGATCTAGGGACTTCAAGTACAGGAGGGTTACCACTTTTGTCAGATGCCCTACTCACTCTACTGACATGGACTACTTTCTTTTTGGACTGGGTTATAAGTTTTTTGGGCCGGCCTCTTCGTTTAATGGGTTGGGAACTGGATTGGGCTTGTGGTTTACTGGGTGGTGAATAAGATTGGGCTTTGGGTTTACTGGGCTGGGACATGAATTGGACTTCTTGTTCATGGGTAATTGGAGAGACTTGAATAAAGACCTCCATGAATGGTTCAGACCATGTTAGAGCCTTTAACGCAATCTCCATAACATCATTATCATCCCCAAAAAACTTGAATTCACCATTATCAGCATTTAATCCATATATGTAAAAATCCCTACTTTCATAACACCCACAATCCATTGCATACTCTAACAACTCAAAGTATGCAATGTGATCAACATCCATACGTATCAACTTTGATTCACCTCCAATATATTGAGGTTGATCAAAACTAAAATCCAATGTTCCACCATACCATAGCATCACATCGATAACCTCCATCAGTGCAATCAGTGAACAATACCAGAGAATTTTGACAGAAAACGTACCTCGATCAGATTAGGGTTTGATCGCCATTGATGAACTTGAGAGCTTCTGATATGTAATTATCTTGGTTTGAGTGAAGTGTTATGTAATTTGGGGATTATAAACTTCATCGAATCATTGGTGTTCCACATAAGCTCATGTATGACACGTAGGACATGCCACATCAGATTAAATTGCCACATAGGCTTATTTTAGTAACCTGGTTAGTGCATATTTAACGAAGGGGTGCCATGACAATCGAAGTGTTAAGTTGGGAGTGGTCTGAGCCAAAGTGAAAGTTGAGAGTGCCATCGGCCAAATGGCTATAGTTGGGGGTGTTTAAATCCATTAACCCTAAAAAAATTGAACAAATTATTAAAACACAATGGAAAACATATTAAACACAATGACCTGAACTAATAACACAATTTATAGAAAACCCAGATATAACACTATCTTCATTGTGTCATATATTGTGTTATAGGGTCTTATAAAAACGCAATGGATAGAACCCAAATTAACATTGTGTTATAGGTTTTGATAATAACACAATGTATAGAAACTCTACTAAAACGTAATGACCAAAACCCAGTTAAAAAACACAATGAACTAAACCTTTAACACAATGCGAAAAAACCCAGTAAAAATGAAATTTTTTATTTTATTTTTATATGATAATATGGTACTCATATTAAAGATAAAAAAACGATCGTTATTATGGTGAATTTTTTTTTTTAAATGTCGTATGAAAAAGTTATGGACGTTTTAAATCGATGGGGGAATTAGCATGTGACTTGCATGTGGAGAGAGAAAATCCATAAATATAGGATTCCATTTATACCCTTATATTATCTTCTTTTCCCTACAACTAATATCAACTCTCCAAATCTAAGATCAATGGACTAGAAACCTTCTTACCCTTCTTATTTATTTTATCCTTTATATTTGATCCTAATCCTGTATTATTGATCAATATGTGTAGTAATACAATAAAAAAATATATATATATAAAAGAATCATAATTAATACAATAAAAATAACTCATGTAAATTTCAAACATAGGTATATTAAATTTTGAGACTTTTAATATTAAAACTGTCTGTATTTATTTTGAGGAAAGTGCCATGTGTTTCTTAAATCATGTGCCATGGGCTCTACTCTGTGTTGAACGTGTAGACCCGGGTTCGAGTCCCGCGGTCTACATTTTTTTTATATGAAGTTACAATATAACAACCCCTTTACTTGTCATAACTTGACTAACTTGGTTAGTAAACCTAAAACTCATAACTAACTAGTTTACATATATATAAACTTTTAAATTAGTTAAATTAATTAAATAAACAACTATATTATATCTCTTATACAAAAAGCAACATGTACCCTTTCATTTAACACACATGCCTCTTTGATAATTAACACATACCCCTTTGATTAACACATACCCCTTTAATATTTATAGTTTATTTTACATCCATTTGAACCGGTATAACTTAAAAAACGGATAAGCACGACGGTTTGATAAAATACGTTGTTTTCAATAAAAACAATTTAACAATTTACGGACATGTTGATTTGCAAACAGACGCCTATTGGTGACACGTCTATATTGTGTATGCGCTTCGTTTTATATTGGCCGTAGGATTAAATAAAGTGGTATATTGTATTATATCATGTACGTAATAAAACATGGATAATTACATTTGCACTCAATTGAACGGATAAAATATTCCAATTCGCGCGCCGATGATACATTTGCACTCAATTGAACGGACAAAATATTCCAATCCACGCGCCGCCATTTGAACATCCTCTCTTTACATTTGAAATATTCAAACCCACGCGCCTTCCAATCGTCGTCACTTTACATTCGACAACCAAACTCATGCACCTTTCGAAAAGAGCCAAACCGACACGTCAACGCCATCCACCGATTCACCGCCGTGACGCTGTTTGCCACCGTTTCGAGCCCTATATAACCCCCCACCATCACTCATCTTCAGACACCATTATCTTGATCTTTCTCTCTGTCTAACGCATCTATAGCGCACCACCGTTTTCTGCCACCCCACCCACGAACGGACGAAGATCGATACAGGTTATTCTCTGTTTCCTTATTTTTGTTAGTATTTAAAGATCTTTTCTTAATCTTCTTCATTGTCTTCAACAGTACATGCAGGGGCGAAGCTTCTTGGGGGCGGGGGGGTCGCCCGACCCCCGGGATTTTTCGCTCAGTAGTGTTATATATGTAGTTTTCGTATAGAAATTTTTGGATATATACGTTTTTACCCCCCCGATTCTATAGAAATTTTTGGGTATATATGTTTTAGCCCCCTCCGTTTTCTCCGGCAAGCTTCGCCACTGAGTACATGCAATTAATCAATTTGCTCATGTGATAGTTTATTCACATTTTTTCCCTTGGTAGTTGGTGAGAATTACAGAATTGCCATTGTTCTAACCAACAGACTTACGGCACTGACCACGGAGGCCGACCACCGCTGGAGACGGAGAGAGAGAGAAAGAGAGAGACGCGGTTGTGTTGTGCTAGGGGGTTTGGTGGTGTTTGGTTCTGATGATTGGTCAGCGTCCAGGTTACGGTGGCGGTGCGGTGCTGTGCTTTGGTGGATGGAGGGTCGTTGGCCAACCTAAGATGACCGACCACGGCGGCATACATGTGGTTTCCGATGCTTCGGCAGACTACGATTATACCGTTGGGTTTCACGGGCTTCAACTTTAATGGTGGACTCCATCCAAGACCGGGCCATTTTACGTTGGATCATTGGAAGGTGAAGTGGTGGTTGTGCACGGTACCCATTTAAAACTTTTAATAAAATATACTATTCTTTTTGGGTAAGTAGAAAAAAAGGGTAATTGCACGGCACCCCCGATCGCGGAAGGGATTCCCAAGTTAGCGACCCGGCAACGCTGCTTAGCGGTTACTACCCAACCGGAACTAGGAGGTTTCGAAGAACCTGCAAGCAAGGTTCGAAACCGCGTCTGTGGACTAAGGAACCGTATATAAATTTATAATTTTATAACTTTATTGAAAACGAACGCGTATCTCTATCGTATTGCGTGGTAAAATCTACTAGGTATTTATAGAATTTTTTGCATCCACCCGAACCATTATACCCCTTGCAAAAAAGTCATGACGCTACAATTTATTTTGAACATGTAACCGCCATGCGAACCATCCCGTCGGTTCATGCGGCATGTTAATTTGATACCAAACATCATAAAAAATAAGGTATATGTTGGTCGACATAAAAAATCACGTTGGTTAATAAATGAAAAGGCATCTTTACGTACAAGCGTCATGATGTCGCATCTAATATTGTGATGCTAAAATATTAATAATCAACATCCCGCTGCAACGCGCGGGCAACGCCAACTCGTTGATAATTAAATTACAAGTAAAAAAAATCTTTCAATTACAATAAAAAAAGATCTTTCAATAGTATTTTAAATTCACAAAATCTTCGAGTTCAAAGTTAGGATCCTGATTTTTAAAACGGGTCGGATTTTGGGAGCCCGTTTTGTCGGATGTTACATGGGATGGCTAACGAGATGGCATTATTGGACTACGTAAGTAAAAAAAACTCTCATGAAAAATGTATAGTATGCTGTTTTTAATTATATGTGGGTGAAATTGACCCAAATCAACTTTAAGACACTAAAGGCTGGAATTTTACTCTATTAAAGTGGGTTCGGGTCACTTCTGACTCATTTAAACTAAAAACTTGATATATTAAGTGTATGAAAGTGAGTTCAGGTCATTTTAGCCCATTGGATATATTAAGTGTATTAAAGTAGGTTTGGGTCATTTGACCCATTCAAATGACCCAGAACCCACATTGACAAACTTAAAATATACAATTTTTGAGTCAAAATGATCCAAACCACTTAGGTGCTGTTTGTTTTTTGCTAAAAGGTCTTCCTGATGTCTTTTGTCTGCACCGCGCAGACGCGCGCAGACTTTTTATTTTGCAGACCGTTTGTTTTCTTGAAGTGCTTTTTAAAAAAAAGGTCTTCAAGACCTCTGCCTCAAACAGATGTGGCCTAATGTCTTCAAAGGTCTTCAAGACCTTTTCTACCCTCTTCCTGCTACACACCTCTTCTTCCACACCTCCACCCCCACATCCCCGTCACCACCTCCACCACCACATCTCCGCCACCACCGCCACCTGATACATCACCACCATCATCGGAGAGAGAGAGAGAGAGGGAAAGACCGTAGAGAGAGAGAGAGAGAGAGATCGGTAAGAGAGAGATACCGTAGAGACTAGAGAGAGAGAGAAGGAGCGGCAAGAGACCATCATCATCATCGGAGACCATCATCTGATCATCATCGAACAAAAACCCCAAATCAAACAAAACCCCCAAATCGATCTCTGCTACACATCCCTCTCGATCTCTGCTACCGTAGAGAGAGAGAGAGGGAAAGAAGAGAGAGAGATCGGTGTAGTGGTGACGGTGGTGGCGGTGGTGTAGTGGTGACGGTGGTGGTGGTGGGTTTGCGGTGGTGCTTGGTGGTGGTGGTGATGAAGGCAGAGAGAGAGAGATCGAGGGAGGAGAGAGTGTCGGGGGTGGGTGGTTGTAGATGGTTGTGGCGGTGGTGATGCGGAGAGAGAGAACAGAGGTTTGTGTGTGTAAAGTGTGTTTGTGTGTGTTGAGAAGTGAGAAGATCTTTTTTTAGAATAAAAAAACAAACCCCCTTCTCCTTGCAGACTGCAGACCTTTGGTCCACCTCTTCTCCTGCAGATGTGGTCCGCAGACTGCAGACCTTTTCCCGCAGAAAAAACAAACAGCACCTAAATGACTTAAAATATGCAACTTTTAGTTTAAATGGGTCAAAATGACCTGAACCCACTTTAAATGACTAAAAGTTAGTATTTTCTATTAGAGTATTGTTAGTATTGTTGCTATTAAGGTCAAAGTTTTTTTTTTTGCTTTAATGTATTCATTTGTTTTGGGACTAACTCAACCCCTATAACTTGCAATTCCGCGAGTGAAAGGAAAAAAAAAGAGTAAACTTCCGTTTTGCTCCATGTGGTTTGGTCATTTTAACGATTTTGCTCCAATAGTTTAAAAATAGCCATTTTCCTCCCTGATCTTTCGAGTTTGTCGCCAGTTTGCTCCCTAATCTTTCAAGTTTGTCGCCAGTTTCCTCCCTGATGGAGTTAGAGGCTGGGAGCAAAATGAAGATAAGTTAGAAAAATCAGGGAGGAAAATGGCTATTTTTAAACTATTGGAGCAAAACCGTTAAAATGACCAAACCACAGAGAGCAAAACGGAAGTTTACTCGAAAAAAAATATCCTGTTCATGCTTTTGTTTTTGAAGCCGTTTGAAGCGTGGCATGCCATTGCATACATATACAATAGGACAATTAATATATTCAGGTGCGCTGGAATTTCTACTAAGAAAAAGGCACCTGTGAATTTCTTAACGGACCCATTGGAAGGAAGATCTACCCTCAGACCAACGGACATTTTGGTCTTCGGATGGATAGGAGGAAAACACGCGCGTGTGGATCTAACACGGGTTTCCCTCTTGTGGGCTTAGGGGGTAGTGTTTTCACGGTGGCTCAGGCTGCTTTAAAGGCTGTTTCGGGCAAAGTGACCAAACACGAGAAAGCGTACCTTGACAACCAGCACGTGTTTATCTCCTTTTCTTTTGATACCTTTGGTTTCCTTGTGCCAAAGGTTATGGACCTACTTAGTCGAGTTCAAAGGGTCATGCATAGTAGTATTATGACCCCGCAATCTATGGATGTAGTTTTTAAAAGACTTAGTTTTGCTATTAAAAAAAGGGTAGCGGTGCAGTTTGTTGCCCGTTTATCTTCTATCATGATGTAATTTCTGGTTGGAGTTGATATTCAAATATGATTTAATATATTAATATTAAATTGGTCCTACCTTTGACCAAGATCTTTTGCTGGAATATCAAAAAATCGGTTTTGTTTACGGAACTAGTTTAAAAAGGGCATGTTTAAGGAAGCATATAAACATTGTATCAAACTGTTGAAGGGAAGTATGCATTGGCCTAAAACAGAGGGTATTAAACCCCTACCTCTAAAAGAAAGACGAATGCCTGTAGATCATTAGTAAAAAGGAAAAGAGACCCTTGAGATAAAGAGAATAAGAACAAAAAGGTTAGAATTGGAAGAATGTTGAAAATATATTGTTATATAGCCAGTTTTATATTTTATAAATGTTTCTAATATTCTATTTGCTTGAATATGGGGTATGGCTTTATGCAAATGATCTTGAAGCTGAGAATGGATATTGGACTACTTAATTAGAAGCTAGTCATGGGCTTTAGAGATTTTAGTTGCTGGTGGGCTTAGAGTTCAAACTGAAGATGGATTGCATCATCAGCCGCTGGGAATAGAGGTGCACAAAATAACCGGTTAATTAACCGTAACCGGTTATTAACCGAAACCGTAACCGGTTAATAACCGATTTAGGAATAACCGGTCCAGCCGGTTATTTAACCGTAGGTTAGTAACCGGTTACAAGTTTTTAGTATAATAACCGGTTATTAACCGGTTTTTTTAAACCGGTTTTTTAACCGATAGACTGGTTAACCGAAAAAATAACCGAAAAATTCAAAAAAAAGGCAAAAAAAACCGGTTTTTAACCGAGAATAACCGGTTAAATAACCGAACCGGTTAAAGTAATTAACCGGACCAGTTAAAAAAATAACCGGTTAAAGTAATAACCGGTTAAAGCATTAACCGGTTAAAGTCAAAAAGTCAAATTAACCGGTATAACCGGTTAACCGATCCGGTTATTAAAATTAACCGGTTTGTGCACCTCTAGCTGGGAATATATAAAGGCGTTAAACAGCATTAATTGGTTTAAAATGAGATTTGAGAGATTCCATCATTTTCTTTTGTGAGGGTTTCTAAACGTTTTTTTATTACTTTTCACTCATTCTCTCTCGTGCGCCAAATCTAGATTTTAATCGTGGTTTCTACGTGTGGTAGAACCTGTTGTCGTGTAGATTTGGTGAGAATTATGTTACAGATCATTGTATCCATGGTCTGTGAGTGTTTTGTGAACGTTATTGTTGGGTTCTTGTTGAATAAAGTTTAGATTTACCATATTTGACAAAGAAAAGTGACCTGCCAAGGAAGTGGACATAATATCAGGTCTTGCATGAACGAGAAAAAAGACCGACAACCGAAGAAGGCGAGACCAAGAAGTGTGATCTACGAGACTCGGTGAATATGACTCGTTCTCGTTTGGGCGTACTTGGTTTATTTTTACCCATTTAGGCATATGTTGGTGTATTTCGACTCGTTTCGTCGTATTTGGTTTAACTGACCTATTTAGGCATATTTTGATATATTTTGACTCCTTTGGACGTGTTTTGGGGCATTTTGACCCATTTTGGGGTATTTTGACCCGTTTGAGCGTATTTTAGTTTATTTTGACACGTTTGGGTTTTTGTGTATTTTGAAGCGTTTGGGCATTCTATTTGTAATGGACAAAGTTTATCATTAATTCCATATCTTCTTATATGACCATGCAATTTAAGATTTTTGTTGTCGGAGCCACTATTACTTTCAACCATTGAAAAATTTACCATCACTTAACTATATTTCGTAATTTTATAAAAGTTTTGATAATGCACAAAATTTAATTTTTTTTTACCATTTTTAAAAAGTTTTCGTTGTTTTTAAATTTCTTTTTCGTATTTTTTTTTTTTTTTTGGCAATTTTCTAATCCATGTTGTCATTTATAAGCCATATCAAAAAAAAATTTAAAAACAAAAAACTAAATAAGTGCCATGTAAGGGGAGGGGGGGTGGTTCACTAGTGATAGATTGTATCACTCCCACTATCCAATCAAATCATGCCATGTCATCACCCAATATTCTATCACTAGTGATAGAAATGTAGGCGGGGTGGTATCACTAGTGATGGAATTCTATCACTCCCAATTTTTTTTAATTTTTTAAAAGTTAATTCATATGTTTGCATGTGATTTTAAAATATTGTCAGACTCATCACAAGTAAGGTCCAATAGAAATAGAATGCTTTAAAAAGATTGTCAGACTCATCAAGTTTTCCACGCGTTATACACATAACGCGTTCAAAATATAACGCGTTAAACTTTTATCGGCGGCGGTGTTTCGTTATGCTTTCACGCGTGATGGGTGTGGTATAACGTACCACCCCGTGTGCCCTAAGGTTGATGACATTTTATATAAGCTAAAATATCTAGAATTTGAACATCAAAGTGAACTTTACTTATCTAATTAGAATAATAAAAAATTAAGAGTGAGCAGATTGGAACACTCCAAAAACTTGGTTACTATTTAATAAACTTAACTCTATGCACCATTATTCTTGACTTTTAAGCCCTGAAGGGGTATGGTCCCAGATCTCACGTCAGCACGACCGCGAGTGACCATTACCCTTATCAAAAACCCCCACCAGCAAGAACTTATATGTGTCCGTGCGGGCACGCGCGAACGCTGCGGTTGAAACCAATCTGTCCATTGATGAGAAGACTTACCTTAAGTACGAGAACGAATGTTACGCATAGCGATGCGGCCTGGCACCGCTGACGGGTGGTCCGTAGGACAACCCTTAAGTGCCTTAAAAAGATTAAAATCCCATGCTTTACACGTTTAATTGTTTGAACTTGGTAACTACTAGTTGTTTGGACGTGCAGGTGCAAATGGAGCATAAAAGGGAAAGAATTTGGAGCATCAATAAAAAATAAAATTTTGGAATTGAAGAATTAAGAGGATAGCATGATAGAGGATGAAATTACGAGAACGTAGGCGAAAACGGTGAAGAAAACGGAGTTGAAACGAAAAAGTTATGCTAAAAACAAGTTTTCAACATTGCCAGCCGTAAGACAGGAGCTCCTGGCCGTAAGACTCACTGCTTGCCGTAACCTACGGCTGGGAGCCGTAGGTTATGGCTCCGACTGATGTTTTCATGTAACTCACGCATTTAATGACCATTTTGAGGGGATTTATGGAGACTTATCATTGGTTTTCGGTTACCACTTCTTGGGGGACGATTTTTGGAGCAACTTTGGAGACTTTTGGCAAGAAGAACACTATCTAATCATTAGTTTTTGTGCTTCGATCTATATGAACATTGAAACTCTTGTTAAGATGTTGTTTGAAGCTATGAGTGGCTAGGTTCTTTATGGTCATCCTAGGTTGAAGGTTTGTATGAAACAATTGTGTTTTGATTCCATATTTCTAGAATGGTAAACTCTATATATGTCTTGTTTATCATGGTGTGTGATTTCTTATTTGTAAATTGTTGATTCTTATGATATTCTAGTTTGAAACCATACGTTCTTGGTGCCGTTGGCAATCGAGATATCATGGGTAGAATTAGGATTGGGTAAGGGTTGATTGGTCATCGGGTAACAACCTCACATTCTAGGAATCTGAGTACTTCGTTCCCTTTTATCACAATAAGTAATTACACACGAACTATGTCTATGTAGTTCTTTCTAGTGGATGATAGCACAATTGTTGAAGCAAACCGGAAACTTAGGATGGTCATTCGTCTCCAAATTGTTTACAAACTCAACTTTCATTTTGCAAATTAATTAGTATTCTTAGTTTTTAAAATCAATCCAATCAAACCAACTCTTGAATTTTACTTTTCTTGCAATTAGTTTAATTTTAGGTAACTTAGATAAATCTTCAAATAACACACATTCCACAAACTCCCTGTGTTCGATACCCACTTACCGCTATCTATTTAGTAGTAATTGGATTAAATTTGATTGTGACCGCGACATCACGTCAAATTTTGGCGCCGTTGCCGGGGAGTAGTGCGCAACGTGTGTTATTTTTTTTATTGTTTTAAGTTTGTTATTTTTCTGGTTTACGCTGGGTGTGTTAGTGTGAAGGTATTGACAGGTGCATGCGTACTAGGAGCTCTCACAAGCTATCACCTTTAGCATTTGATCCGGAAATGAGTTACCAAGAGGAGTACGATTACGGTGATTATTATGATGAATATTCCCAACTTTCATATGAAGGCCCTCAGATGTACGATCAAGACTATTATCATGCTCAGTATACATTTGATCAGTATGGTTATGAATGTGTAACTCAACAACCTACTTTGCACTATCAGTCACATAAATCTGAAAGTCTTGACGAGATGATGAGAAAGAGACACATGGTTCATGTTGAAAAAGAATTAACAAAACCTCATTTGTCAATGGAAGAACGAGTAGAACTTTTGGAATGGAAATATGATTTGTTACCAAAAGAGGTGAAAGAGATGAGGCCATGGACGTCGATAGTGGAAAAACGTCAAGCAAAACAACACTGGATATATGTGCAGATTGAACAAATGACACCTATGGGTGATGTAGAAGAAAAGGTTGTGAGTCCTCCCGAACTTGAAACTGAATTATTAGGGCCAAATGAGGAATATACAATTGAAATTATTGTGGAGGAACCACCTATGGAGAGCAAAGTTGAGGGCCTTTTACTTGATGAACCAATCAAAGTTGATTACAACTCTCCGGCTGTGGTGGTTATGGAAACCAAGAGTGTTAAGGATGCATGTTTAGAAACAAGGAAGGTGGCACTTCATGATGTGGGAGATTTCATTCATAAGTTATGTTTATGGGAGAGTTTGGATTTGTTGGGCACAGAAAACGAAGTAGTGAAGTGGAGAGTAAACTACCGAGCATTTGTTGGAAATTCGGTAGGAAAATGTGGATTTAAAGAATTTTGCAAAGAAAGATGGGACGTGACAAAGCACACACACAATAGAAGAATCAAACACCGTGCTTACATCAGCAACGAAAAAGGTAAATGTGCATTGAGACCACCTTGAGACATATCAGGTGCGGTCGGGCTGAAGACCTAAACTTTAGCGCTGCTTGGGAGGCAACCCAAGGTGTTTTTTTTTTTTAGATAAGTGTGGGGAAGATGTGCGGATATTTGTGTGAAGGTGGTGATAGAAAGTCGGATTATCTACAACATCTATTGTGGCAAACTTCACCAGGTCAATGTACTCTTTCCTTAGTCTTGTTGTGTTCTTTAGCTTTGAAATATTGGTAGTTAGTTTGTTTGATTTTGTTTAAAAAAATATAAAAAAAAATACAAAAAGAAATTTGTGGTTTGAGTGTACAAGCTTGTGGTTGGCGTTAAAGAGTTAAGTGATCAAATCCTCTCAAAACCATACATTGGGGTCAATGTATCCCAAGTGTGGGGATGAGAGGAAATTTTGAGGTTTTTAAATTTTTTTTGAAAATTCAAGCAAAAATTGTCAAAATTTGAAAACTTGATATTGTGCCTTATGACACGCCAACACCCTTTCTAGTCATTTCTTGGTGAGTTTTGGGCCACACACATGATTAATAGAGATTATTTCTTTGGTTTGAGTGGCGGTGTGTGTATTGTGTTAATAGAACTTGTGTACGAATTCTTTTTAAATCCTAGAGTTAGTATGCTTTTGAAAATGATAGGGGACTTTTAGGAAGCCCCGTCTAGATGTGTGAGAGTGCGGGATTGGTGGGTTGGACCTCATTCTTTACAAATATGAGCTTGGTATTGCGAGGGGTGGGGGTTTGGTCTTTAGAAAGCCATGTTTGAGCCTTATACCATTCGGTTGTGACCCAAACCTACTTCTTACAAAAACTTTACCTATTGAGACGACCCGGTTTAGGAAATTAGTTTGTGATTGTTGATGTTCTTGTATATATTGTTGAGTTCTATGCTTAAAAAAAAAGAGAAAGAAAAAAAAAAGAGAAAAGAATATGAGAAAAATACAAAAAGAAGGATTTAGTTGCAATAGTAGTTGAAAATGTTGATGAAGTTGTGTATATAGTTGATGTTTGATTTGTTTAGTAGTAGAAATAAAAACCGGGTCGAATCAATGAGCTACTTTCACATTCCCACTATTTCCTACATTTACACATAGCCCCGTTACAACCCGAATGTCCTTTTGATTCATAAGCATGCTAAATATTTGATAGGAGGAAACTTGATTTTTATACAAGCTTATTGTCGCACACACACATACGCATTGAGTGGTTTAGCATTATGTGCTAATATTTCTTGCTACCGAGAGTCTTTGTGAGGGGTGTGTCTTGTGATATGATTGAAAGTTAGTAGAAGGACGACACATTTTAGCTTGGTTTGCATGATTGATCGCTTGTGTTTGTGAATAGTTTTGAATGAGTTGCTTGGGACAAGCAACGGGTAAGTGTGGGGATGTGACGGGTGGTCCGTAGGACAACCCTTAAGTGCCTTAAAAAGATTAAAATCCCATGCTTTACACGTTTAATTGTTTGAACTTGGTAACTACTAGTTGTTTGGACGTGCAGGTGCAAATGGAGCATAAAAGGGAAAGAATTTGGAGCATCAATAAAAAATAAAATTTTGGAATTGAAGAATTAAGAGGATAGCATGATAGAGGATGAAATTACGAGAACGTAGGCGAAAACGGTGAAGAAAACGGAGTTGAAACGAAAAAGTTATGCTAAAAACAAGTTTTCAACATTGCCAGCCGTAAGACAGGAGCTCCTGGCCGTAAGACTCACTGCTTGCCGTAACCTACGGCTGGGAGCCGTAGGTTATGGCTCCGACTGATGTTTTCATGTAACTCACGCATTTAATGACCATTTTGAGGGGATTTATGGAGACTTATCATTGGTTTTCGGTTACCACTTCTTGGGGGACGATTTTTGGAGCAACTTTGGAGACTTTTGGCAAGAAGAACACTATCTAATCATTAGTTTTTGTGCTTCGATCTATATGAACATTGAAACTCTTGTTAAGATGTTGTTTGAAGCTATGAGTGGCTAGGTTCTTTATGGTCATCCTAGGTTGAAGGTTTGTATGAAACAATTGTGTTTTGATTCCATATTTCTAGAATGGTAAACTCTATCTATGTCTTGTTTATCATGGTGTGTGATTTCTTATTTGTAAATTGTTGATTCTTATGATATTCTAGTTTGAAACCATACGTTCTTGGTGCCGTTGGCAATCGAGATATCATGGGTAGAATTAGGATTGGGTAAGGGTTGATTGGTCATCGGGTAACAACCTCACGTTCTAGGAATCTGAGTACTTCGTTCCCTTTTATCACAATAAGTAATTACACACGAACTATGTCTATGTAGTTCTTTCTAGTGGATGATAGCACAATTGTTGAAGCAAACCGGAAACTTAGGATGGTCATTCGTCTCCAAATTGTTTACAAACTCAACTTTCATTTCGCAAATTAATTAGTATTCTTAGTTTTTAAAATCAATCCAATCAAACCAACTCTTGAATTTTACTTTTCTTGCAATTAGTTTAATTTTAGGTAACTTAGATAAATCTTCAAATAACACACATTCCACAAACTCCCTGTGTTCGATACCCACTTACCGCTATCTATTTAGTAGTAATTGGATTAAATTTGATTGTGACCGCGACATCACGTCAACCGCATCCTATGAACATTTTCATCACGACAAGGGATCTGGACAACAGTAACAGTCACCAAGCGGCGATGCGGCACGGCACCGCATCCATCATACATCTTGGCCAGAACAAGAAACGCGGGAACAACATCAGTTACCGCAAGCAGCGATGCGGCCCGGCACCGCATCCTGCCTACAAGGCAAGTGGATCTGACACAACAGTGCAAGTGGCACTGGGAACAGTCGCCTATCAGCCCACATGTGTGCAACAGCCTGACACCACAGCAGGACGTGGCATCACCACCGTAACCGACAGGTCTGACACACCTGCAAGAGACTGTGCGATGTCAGACTAGCTACTCAACTACCCTCCTTCACTCCTCGGCTATAAATACCCATCCCAAACCAGGTTTGAGGTATCTCTTCACAACTCTCTCACTACTACTACTATCACACTTTGCTTCCCAAGCAAATTACTGATTCTCACGCCGGAGAATGAAAACTAGGAGCACCCCCCACCCCATCCTCCTTGTTACGAGTCACGGTTTGTTTCCTTGTGCAGGAGATCAACCAGCGGACGATCCAGCCAGCGATCCTCGGAAAGAAGGGATTAACCCTACTTGACGAGACTAGTGTGTTAACCCTACCCGGTTAACCATTGTTTCATCATTGGCGCCCACCGCTACTTTTAGCACTTTTTTACACCATCCCTTTCTCTCCAAAGATTATGTCTGATCGTCTAAACAACACTTCCGGGGATAATCTAAACCCCGCAAACACAGGGCCTGCGGGGACCGCTCCTCCAGCCCCAAATCCTGGCCACATTGGCACATCAACGCAAGGGGGCGCATCCCTTACGTCCGGCCACGATCTTTCACAGTACGCTGCTGTGATACCTCCAGACATGAACCTCCATGCCTGGTATGATCAACAACACGCTCTGCTGGCCGCAGCATACAACAGATCTTCCGCAGAAGCGCAAGTACCTGTCGGGCCTACCCCAGCACCGCATACACCTGCGGGTCGTATTTTACAATACGACGGCAGGGCCCCCACACATCCAGCCTCCCGAAGTAGGCATGAAGACCGCGGCTCCTCTTACTGTGAGGTCCGCACAATTAATGAGGATGATTCCTCATATGGGTCCCGCAGCAGGGGCCCAATACATAGCCGCCTGGGCCCTCATGGCGAAAAAAGGCGGCAATCCACAGCCCACCGCGGCCCCGGCATCCACAGCCGGCTGGGACCTCAGTCCCACCATGAAGGATATGGTCGTACCGACCCGGACGACCATACATACGGCGGGGAGTCTCATGCTACTAGCAGTAGACCGGGAGGACGCAATTATGTTCCTCCCACTCACCCCCGCACCACATACCTCCGCGCTGCAAAGCGCCACCAGAGCCAACCCTACAGGCCGAAATCTGCGGCCGAAAACTCCAAGTTCGCACCGGAGATTGCCCACGCCGATGTCACCACCACTAAATTCCCATTAAACATTGGGAAATACAATGGTTCGTCCGACCCGGACGATCACATGAACATCTTCACCGGCGCAGGGTGAAACGGCAGGTGGGACGAGCCCACCTTGTGTCATTTTTTCCCCCAGACCCTCACGAGTCTGGCGAGGGCTTGGTTCGATTTTTTGCCAGTGGGATCACTGGCCTCATTCGAGGATTTGGAAGCAAAGTTCCTCGCACATTTTAGCCAGCAACGACGTCACGAACGTGATTCTATGGACGTCATGAACATCTGGCGCAGAGACAACGAATCCCTCGAGGCGTTCGTTGTCCGTTACAACATAGAGTGCCTGGAGATAGGCAGCGTTGCAGACCAAATGGCACGCAACCATTTAATTCGAGCCGTCAAAGACGAAGAAATGGTTATGACCATCTCCGGCAAGGAAGACTTGCCAAAGAAATGGGAAGACGTCATGGCCGCGGTCAAGACGTACGCCCAGACTCAGCGGTCTCTCAAGCCGCACGTCACAAAGGCACAGCCCCAGTCGGAAGGCCAGTCCTCCCGACAAGAGCCCAAGCGCAACAACAAGCGCAATCGGGACACATGGAATCGCGGCAGTGATCTCAAGCCATATGTCCAGCGTAACAACCAGCCCGATGCAAGGGCAACAATCAACGCCCAGCGTAAAAACAGGGCGTCGAAGAAGGAATCTCGGGACCGTAACTGGACCGAGATCAACCAGTCGCCAAGCGACGTCCTCCTTACGGACGCGCAATTCCTGCGACCGGCCCAACCGATGAAGTCCAAGAAAAACCAGGATCTCGCACTCTACTGCGAGTATCACAAGGACTTGGGCCACACAACAAACAACTGCATCAGTCTCCGACTGGAGATTGAGCGAACCCTAAAAGAGGGGAAGCTACAACATCTGTTGCCAGCCGCGCAAAAACAAACCAAGCGCATCACCCCCCACAACGAGGGCCCCTCCACGGGTAAGAGGACCATGTACGTGGCCTCAACTCACATGATCAATGGAGGACGAGGAAAGCCACGCAAGGCGGCAAGAAGACCAGACAATGACTAGAAAGACGAGCAAGTGGTCTTTCCAAAAGTCCGCGGCGGCCCACGCGACAGGCGTGCCGTCGTTATCACAGGCTACCTGGCTCACTACTGCACCTAGCGACTATTCGTCGACCCGGGCAGTAGTGACATCATATACGAGCAATGCTTCAACCAGTTCGATAAAAAAGACAAGGATCGGTTGCAGCCGGTAGACTACCCTTTGGCCGGGTTTGCGGGAGAAATCGTATTCCCCCTGGGCCAAATCACTTTTCCTGTGCGCCTCACCAACGGAAGGCACACACGAACGGAGGAGGTAAACTTCATGGTTTTACCTCACACCTCCAAATACGACGTACTTCTCGTGAGGGAGTCCCAAGGCGACTTCAACATGATTACGTCCGTACCCCACTCTGCTGTCGGTTTCCCAACCGAAACGGGGGTCGCGATAATCTACGCACGCAGAGAGGTCATGTCATCGGACGAACTGCGTCCGACCAAGATTGCAAGGCCTACCCCCAACACACAACCAGAAAAATGGGTTCTTAACACAAGACACCCAGAGCAAACGGTCACGTTGGGCCACGCCTTGTCCCACAGCATCAGAGCGCTCCTGAAGCAGCTACTCTTCAGAAACCAGGATATTTTTGCTTGGAAACCCGCAGACATGACAGGGGTACCACGCGAAATTGCGCAGAATTTCTTGAATACCATGCCAGGTATCAAGCCGGTGATCCAAGGCCAACGCCACCTTGGATCTGCAAAGAATGAGGCGATGAATGAGCAGGTCCAAGAACTGCTCTCCGCAGGCATCCTGCGGGAAGTCAAATACCAGACTTGGTTATCCAACCCAGTCATGGTAGAAAAACCAACCGGGGGCTGGCGCATGTGCGTCGATTATAAAGATCTCAACAAAGCTTGCCCCAAGGATTGTTGCGCACTTCCAGAGATTGACGAGAAAGTCGACAACCTCACACCATTTCGATGGAAGTGTTTCCTCGATTGTTACAAAGGCTACCACCATGTACAAATGGCAATCGAGGACGAAGATAAAACGGCATTCTGCACACCTACCGGGAACTATTGTTACACAAAAATGCCGTTCGGGTAGCGCAATGCGGGCGCAACCTATCAAAAGTTGATGAACGACACTTTTCGCGGTCAAGTCAACAAAAGTGTCGAAATCTATATGGACGACCTGATCGTCATGAGCATGGAGGAAGACACCATGCTCAACGATATTGAAAGAACATTCCAAACTCTGTGAAGCGTCAACATGAAGCTCAATCCAGGGAAATGCTCGTTTGGAATGGAGGAAGGCAAGTTCCTTGGATTCATCGTAACCAAAGATGGATTCAAGGTAAACCCGGAAAAAGTTCAGGCGATCGAGCGCATGCCATCGCCTTCCACGATGAAAGAAATGCAACGACTAGCCGGCAGGCTAGCCGCACTGAATAGATTCTTAGCCAACCATGCAGCTAAGTCTTATCCTTTCATCAAGACCCTGCGGAACAGCTTAAAAAAGGAGCAATTCCAATGGACCGCAGAGGCCGAAAACGCTTTCCGGGAGATGAAAGAATGTTTGATCCAACTCCCAACTCTAACCGCACCATGCAAGGGTGAGCCACTTATTTTGTACCTATCTGCCGCAGACAACGCAGTAGGCGCGGTACTAATAGTGGAGCGAGAGGGAGTCCAAACACCCATCTACTATATCAGCAAAATGCTCAACGACCCTGAGACAAGATACTCCATCATGGAGAAGTTGGTACTGGCACTAGTGCACGCATCAAGACGGTTACAACGTTATTTCGCAAACCACGTCATCACGGTGTTAACCAACTATAGGATCGGCCCGATCCTATCCAAACCCGACATCTCTGGGAGATTAACAAAATGGGCAATTGAGCTGGGCGCGCACACGCTGAATTATAAGCCGCGCCCCGCAACCAAAGGCCAAGTCCTAGCTGATTTCGTTGCCGAGGTACCGGCAAATCGCATTCAAGAATGCGAGGAAGAGCAAAATCCTACACCACCACCATCCTCCTCAGAAACTTAGGCACTATATACCGATGGTGCATCCAACGAGGATGGTTCAGGTGCGGGTCTGCGACTCGTCTGCCCCGATGGCCAAGAGCTTACCTATGTAATCCGCCTCGATTTCAAAAGCACAAATAACGAGGCAGAATATGAGGCTCTACTGGCAGGGCTACGGCTGGCAGTCAAACTCGGCGTCCAACATTTGGAAGCACACGTCGACTCACTATTGGTTGCAGGGCAGATGCGCGGCGACTATGCCGCAAAAGGGGATATCATGATCCTCTACCTCGAACAAGCCTTGCAACTGAAATCAAAGTTCACTTCCTTCAATATCCGCCATATCAACAGGAGTGAAAACAAACCCGCAGATGCACTGTCAAAACTCGCATCCACCAGCTTCCAACACCTGGCAAAAGAGGTACGCATCGAGATTCTGCAAAATCCCTCAGTACCCCTGTGTCAAGTCAATGTCATCCAGTACGGTACAACATCCTGGATGACACCGATCATTGCATACTTGCAATCAGGTGTTACTCCCGAAAGCAAGGCAGAGGCACGTAAGTTGCAACACAAAGCGTGTCATTACCAAATGGGAGACGGTATTTTATACCGTAAAACATACCTGGGACCACTCCTACGATGCGTCGACCCCCAAGATGCCACGTACCTTATCAGAGACATACACGAGGGAATATGTGGTATACACGCGGGCCCACGCATGGTGGTGGCCAAAATTATGAACGTCGGGTATTACTGGCCCGGTATGCACCTAGATGCGGTCAAAGTCTTGCGCAAGTGTTTCAATTGTCAGCGGCATGCTCCCAAAACCTTGCGACCCAAGAACAACCTGATTCCCGTCACCACTGCATGGCCATTTCAAAAATGGGCAATCGATGTGGTGGGACCATTTCCAGACGCACCAGGTGCGGTGAAGTTTATCATAGTGGCTGTTGATTACTTTACAAAATGGGTAGAGGCAAAACCGCTCGCCTCAACCACCGCTATGATAACAAGGAAATTCATCTGGGAACATATCATCTGTCGTTTCGGTCTACCGATATGCATAGTTACTGACAACGGCACCAACTTCGCTGCCGACGACTTTCAAAAATGGCTAAAGGAACTACACATTGAACACATATTCTCCTCAGTGGCGCATCCGCAAGGGAATGGCCAAGTAGAGAGTATCAATAAAAGTTTAGTTGAAGGCATCAAGGCACGGTTGGGAACAGCCAGACGAGGCTGGGTCGATGAACTCCCTAGTATCCTATGGGCTCACAGGACAAGCCCAAAGACAGGTCACGGTGAGACACCCTTCAGTCTGGTCTATGGCACTGAAGCGGTGATCCCCGCTGAAGTAGGTCTCCCCTCACCCCGAATGTTGGCTATCAACAAAATAGACAACTGTGAGGAACGCAGGGTTGACTTGGACCTCCTAGAGGAAAGGCGTGAAAATGCAGCAATCAACGAGGCCAAGTACAAAACCAAACTTGAAAAGTACTACAATGCACGCGTCCGCATTTGTACCTTCAACCCGGGAGACTATGTCCTTCGTGACAATGAAGCATCTAACGCAGAACGCCCAGGCAAACTTGCCCCCAAATGGGAAGGACCCTACCTCATCCAAGAGGTCCTGGGCAAAGGCGCGTATAAACTACAAACGTTAGAAGGCGAACCTATCGCGCGTACATGGAATGCACAACAGCTCTGACGCTGTTACATGTAAGCCATGTTTTTACATTTGACATGTAACCTATCGGGTCGCAGGTCATTTGCAAATAAATAAATGAACGATTGAATGCAATATTGTTTATTTCCTCCTATTACAAATGCGTGTTCCACTTTGCGGTATCTGCAAAAACAGATTGGCAAAATCTTCATTCGCGATACCCACACAAAGTGGTTACCACACACAAATATTGTAATAGGCCAGCAAAGGCAAAACGTTAAATTTCTATCCGGCC
>JARYGA010013531.1:0-43136 GCA_030545235.1 Helianthus tuberosus
CATTTTCTTTTATAAATCAAACCAACAATTTTCTCATTCAATCAAAACAATGTTCAAAGCATCAATTAGTCAGAATATATATAATTCGCATAAATTACATGAACTTGTGGATTACTCAAAACTTGTAGTAATTCTCATTACTTTTAGTGGATCTTTATATAAACCAACCCGGTTTTGTAAAAACCTTGTTTTTAAAGAAATTCCATCTTTACAACTTCTTGTAAAATTTGACAAAACAATTTCTTTGTCGAAACTTAGTGTTACACAAGTGTTTACCCACTTGTGTGTTTAAAAATCATTCTTGTTCATGTAAGATCCGGCTTTAGAAAAATATGATTTCCTTGACACTCGGTCCTTTGAAAATACCGCTTGTAGATCCGTAGATCTACTAGTTTTAAACACTATTTTGTAAGTAAAGTCGATTTTACACAAGTTCATGTTTAGTGTGTGGTAGAGTTTCATCATTTAACCCTTTTTATATTTAAACAACTCTATGTCATGATCCATGAACATGACTAACCCGGGTTAAACGATGATCCGAGCTACCACAACATAGATCGGGTCCAAATAACTACACAAATCAAATACTACAAGATTTACACAACATTCAAGCTTTTAACCATTACTTTTAGCATTTTAGTAGACTTTTAAGCTTCAACTTGTATGTTCATGACTTTTAACCGTTACATATCATTTTAACCGTCTTAAAATAGTTCGAGAGGGTGATTCAAGCAACTTACTAATAGCTCGAGGCTAGGGAAGAATCTAGACACAAAAAGAGTGGATAAAAGCAACGAGTAGAGGTCCTTTGAGTTCCGAATGCACCAAGCTTCCTTATGTGAGATCCTTGACACTTGAATGATCTTGAAATGGCTTGAACTAAACTCGAAAATTTGATGGATGATATAGGGGGTTCGGCCGAAAGCTATTAGAGAGAGAGAGAGAGTTGTTTTGTGGTGAAATGTGATGAATGATCATGTGGGTTTAGTCTACTTACTTATAGACATTTAGAATGTTTATGATCCAATGGATTATGTGCTTTCTAGATACCAAACATGAAGATTAAAATAATCATTTGAAGGACAAGGTATGTCCCCCCTCTTGGGGACGGTTGGTTAAGGGGGGGGGGGGTCTTGGTTCAAATCCAACTAGATAGTTAGACATTAGTTAGGTTAATCTAGGTTAGTTAAGTGATTAACCCGGTTAATAATGTGTTGTACTTTATTGCGGGTGTTAGGGTATTCAGGGACCCTAACTGGCTCAGAAAAAGAAAAACTGTGTTAATGACAATATTTTTATGTTCCGGGTGTAGTCCGGTTGTTCGGTTGGATAGAGATCCGTTAAAGTGCTTAACAAAGCTTTAAAGTGTCGTTATAATTATTTTTAGTGACACAACTTATTCCTGACACTTTGGAAAGTGTCTAGTAATATTTTTCTCATGTTTTGGCACTTTATTAGTTAGCTAAAAGCTGGATTGTATATTAAAGTGCTGAGTTTTGTGCTTAGAGTACGTTTTAGGCACATCCAGTCATTGTAACTTATTCTTAGAGACGCAGTTCTACAACCCTTGTATCCCTACACTTTCTATTAGTGTAGTAAACTATCTCTGGCTCTTACAGGCCTTAGAGGCAGTGCCTGCCTGGTGCTAGTTATGACAGCACGTTTAATAGGTTATTCGTTCATTGTGCTACTGTGCGTTTGGTGCATCAAGGTTGTCACAAAGGTGCTGTAAGCAAAACATGGAGTGACAACAAGTATAGTATGATGCAAGTAAGTACATGTATCAGTATTCAAATAGCAGTTTATCCACAATTTCAAGTAAGTACAGTAATTAAGCAGTAATTAATTATTAATTAGGTCGTACGGATACCTGGTTTGGTGAGGGTTGTCACACGTATGACTAGCCAAACACCAAAGATACTTAATACAAGTTAAAATAATTTTATTTATCATAAAAATATTAGTTTATAATCTGATTTAAAATAGTTTTATAAAAATCACTTTAAAAGACTATTTTTACCGTTTTTAACGCATAGTCTTGTACTGAACTTTACTATAACCATCCCAAATCGTCATGACTTCATGTGTTAACACAATGCATGTTATTTACTGAATAAAATCAATCAATCAATCAATCATACCCAGTAAAATCCCACAAATAGCAAAGCTACTTATAGGGTCTGGGGAGGGTGGGATGTAGACAGACCTTGCCTCTATCCATAAGGATAGAGAGGCTGCTTCCAGAGAGACCCTCGGCTCGAAAACGAACAGCATGCCAACACACCAGTCAAAAAATATAGAAATAAGAAGTCATCCTTACCAGCACAATACAATGTAAATCATGAATAATAGCATACAACATCATTTGGGCATAAACACAAGAAGGCAATCACTGGAAAAGTCCCTTAAAGAATAATAAAAACATACGTCCCTGAAATACACCTAAAACCTTAATGCAATATCCTCTAGAAGTCGTTAACCCTAATCCTACGCCTCCACGAAGTCCTATCTTGGACCATGTCCTCAGAAAGATGCAACTCTAGTAAATCATGCCTAATCTGCTCATCCCATGTCAGTTTGGGTCTGCCTCTTCCTCTCCTCCCCTCCACAGTAAGAGTTTCCACTACTCTAACTGGTGCCGTTGTTTCTCTCTGCTTCACATGCCCAAACCATCTCAATCTCCCCTCCTTGATCTTCTCTGATATACTAGCCACTCCTAATCTTTCCCTAAAAACCTCGTTTCTTATCCGATCTAGCCTCGTGTGTCCACACATCCACCTCAGCATCCTCATCTCTACTACCTCCATCTTACGCGCTTGTGTCTTCTTGATAGCCCAACAGTCTGTTCCATATAGCATAGCTGGCCTAACTGCTACTCTGAAAAATTTCCCCTTTAGTTTAGTTGGGAACCTCCTATCGCACAATACCCCACTGGCTGCCCTCCATCTACACCAGCCAGCCTGTATGAGATGGGTTACATCACTATCTATGTCACCATCTCTCTGTACAAACGACCCCAGATACTTAAATCTAGTTACCTGCGGGACCAATTGATCCTCAATGGTGATTTGGGTGTCATCGTCAACGGCCACACCACTGAAATCACAGTGTAGATACTCCATCTTAGATCGACTAATCCTTAGGCCGTTGCCCTCTAAAGCTTCTCGCCACTCCTCTACCCTCGCGTTCAGGCACTGTTTAGTTTCTGCAATCAACACAATATCGTCTGCAAAAAGCATGCACCACGGAACTGTCTCCTGAATCAACTTGGACAACTCATCCAAGACAACCGCAAAAAGAAAAGGGCTCAACGCAGACCCCTGATGGAGCCCTACCTCCACAGGAAAGAAGTTTGTATCTCCTAAGGGCGTGCGGACACTAGTTTCCGTTCTATCGTACGTATCCTTAATTATGTCTATATACTTCCCCGGTAGCCTTCGACCCTCCAAACTATCCCAAATCAGTTGCCGTGGGACAGTGTCATATGCCTTTTCCAGGTCGATAAACACCATATGTAAATCTTTCTTCTTCTCTCTATATTTTTCCATCACCCTCCTTAGAATATGTATCGCTTCTGTAGTTGACCTCCCTTTCATGAATCCAAATTGGTTTACTGAAACCTGAGTTTCTCTTCTAATTCTAGTTTCAATTACCCTCTCCCAGAGTTTCATAGTGTGACTTAGCAGTTTGATTCCTCTGTAATTCCCACAACATTGAGCGTCACCTTTATTCTTGTATAAAGGCACCACGACGCTACTCCTCCACTGATCTGGCATTTTTCCAGTCTTGAAAATACAATTGAACAAAAGTGTTAACCATCGGACTCCTTCTTCCCCCAAACACTTCCACACCTCAATCGGTATGTTGTCCAAACCCACTGCCTTGCCTCTTCCCATCTTTCTAAGTGCCATCCTCACCTCGCCATGTGTGATCATCCTGCTGTAGCAATTATTCTGTTGTCGCCTTTGAATCCTGGGATTGCTGCTATCATGTTGGTATGCCCTGCTGTGGTTGAAAAGATTATGGAAGTAGGTTTGCCATCTCAACTTAATGTCTTGTGCCTTGACAAAGACATGTCCATCCTCTCCTTTGATAAACTTTACTACTCCTAGGTCTTGTCTTCTTCGCTCCCTAGCTTTAGAAATCCTGAACATATCATGCTCCCCATCTCTCCTTTCCAAACGTTCGTACAGATTTCATGTAAGTCACATAAATCATGCATTTTCACCTATTTTACTACTTTTTAAGCTTCATGTACAACATGCAAAGCTACTAAACTTATGACATAACTTTTATACTATCAAAATACATTATTTAGCATCATTTTAACATGATAATAATCTGATTTAATTCATTTTTCTCATATCACTTCATTTCATTACAAGTTCATCCTCATATCATCATTTGATCATCACCAACACCCATGTATAAGCACTTAATGCATGATCATCATATCTTCATCATTTAGCAACTTAAATGCATCCAACACACATTTATCATGTGACATGTGTGCCTCTTTGACCATCATACGAATACAAAACCAATGAAATCTTGTGTTTCATACTTGGAATTTGTATGAATATGTGTATCATTTGCAAATATCAATTCTTGTTCGATTTCGAGCTTTAAATCATTTTCTGGAAGGTTATACGCGAACTGATGCGTAAATGTAATCAATTTAACGCAACAAAACACTCCGGAATATTGATATAAGCTTAACATACCTTAAATAACCTTTACATAACTTAGAAATAAGTTTTGGAGGGTTTGGTGTGTCGAAAACAAGTTTATTCGCTCGCAGGGACTATTTGCGTCAAACTACGAAAGTATACCGATTCGTATGGTAATGAACATTCTGGAACTTGATTATAAGCTAAAAATACCCTAAATATCGTTTACATAGCTTAGAAATAGGCTTTGAGGTGTTCGGTATGCGAAAATAAACTTATTTGATCAACAGGGACTAAAAGCGTCAAAAAGTGCATAAGTTTGCATTTTCGCGCATATCTTACGTTCTTAACATATCCGGAAATCCAAAAATTTTTGTAATCATTAAAATATTTTATTTTAGTGTTTGGAATGCAAAAATACCATTCGTCGCGTAATTTGGATCGTATTCGCGTCCGTTCGAGTTTTCGTCGTAATTAACCGAATAACGCAACCGTACGACCAAACGAACCGACATCCGAGATCAAGCATGTTTCATGTCCCCTATGCTTTAACATCCTTGTAGAGACTTGAAAATGGGTTAACGGGGTTTAAATGCGTCGAAAATGGCTTAAACATGCTGCAGGGACCAATTCTGCCAATTTTTGAAAGTTTCTGTAACTAGGAAGGGGTGGCGTCGCGCCACAGCCTAAGGGTTGTGCCATGGCGGCACGCGACGGCTCTAAATTGACAGAATTTCCATTTTCAGCAACCAGCTTGATTTCTAGGGTCTTTTGTGCAACATTTGCAATACCTTGAGCTGGTTTTGGACTCCCCTAGTATACTAAATCAGTGGGTAACACATGGTAGGCCAAGATCGAAGCTTAGAACCCAAGAAACGATCCTAACGGTTCTTGACTTTCTATAAATACCTATCACACCCCGACCACGTAGAACATACAAAACGTGGCGGAAACATCGGGGAGTGTTGTAACAGAATTAATGTTTCATAACCATGGATACCAAAAAGTGTTTCGTTTTATTAAACATTTAAAAAATTACATCGTCTGGAAATCTGAATACACAATTTAAACATAGTCTATCATTGTTATTGAGTCACTAAGGCCTTGTCCAGTCCTATATGAGCATGCATCCTATCAATCGATATCTTTCAACAATACCTGAAACACATGTGAAAACGAGGTCAGCAAAGAAAATGCTGGCGAGTACATAGGTTTTGTGAAAATAAGATTCATGACTTCTGTTTAAGAAAATGTTTAGTCATGAACCTTGTAATTTGCTTTGTCTTTGTAAATCATTTGAAAAATAATAAGTTCAGATGATATGTATAAATAAGAGAATAATGTATGGTTAAATGAATAACCATTGTAAAATGAGTTTGTATAAGATAAGTTGTTTGTAAATCAATGTCTTGTGAAAAGTATGTTATTTGTATAAAATGTTATATGTCTCAAACTGAAATGATTCAAATAACGCTACGATATGTAATACCATACAAACACTTATATATAGGAAGTACCAGCGGCGTATCCACCATGCTTGTATCATAATACACACGCATCGTTACTTAATCACTTAATCAAACCAAACCACCAATGTAAGATGTCTATGTTTAAACCAATTGTCAAATGTATTGAATAATATACCAAAATGTTTATGTTAAAATGTAAATCATGTTATGTATAACCAATGTCAAAAGTGTTTGTGTCAAATGTAAACCATGTAATGTGTAACCAAAATGATATGTATGGCTAGTGAAATGCATCAACTAAACCATATGTGAAACGCACAAAACAAAGTATTGATGTAAAACTTGGTTTAAATCAATACTATGTTTCGTGGAAATGCATAATCAAATGTAAATCATGTCCAAATGTTTACCCAATCGTTAAAACATTTTGTGAAATCATTCAAATCGTTCTTGTTGTTTTAATCGTTCAAATCGTTCTTGTTTTAATTGTGAAACTACTTTATGGTCGATTTTCTAATAACATTCAAACCTTCTTGACTCGTTCATCGTTCCAACTCGTTCTCGTTCTTAACAAACCCTTACCAAAGGGTAAATTAATAATTACAGATTCAGTCGTTACCCAAAATACCCACACATAACCATGGGTATAGAGAACAACGGGATTTGTCAGATCCTATGGTACCATAACCTAATACTAGTCGGCTTGATCATTGCTAATGAATGTCATTGGTTATGTAACTACAACCAACAAGTTTGTTCACTTTATTGAAATCGTTCTTGAAACCATTGTAATTGTTTTTGAAACCATTGTAATCGTTCTTGAAACCATTGTTATCGTTCTTGAAACCACATTGTAATTGTTTTTGAAACCATTGTAATCGTTCTTGAAATCATTGTTAAGACATTTAGCACATATGAGTCACCCCAAAACAGTTGAAAACAGTAAAAGAGGGGAATTTTGTACTCGCCTGAGAATGCTTAGAGGTCTTGAACAACAACCAAACAAAGCTAGAGGGAGCACGGAATCAGTCGGCAATCTAAAACTATATAAATAAACCGGACTTAAATCGGGAGATCGGATAGGATGAGGCTTGGTAAACCAAATGAGTATTGGAACTCATATGATATGGTTTAACAAGGCCTACATACTACATTGAGACTAACCTAAGTGCTTTCAACCCATCGCGACCCATTAAGGTAACATACGCTACTTTAACGCGTCGTGCGCGCAAAGCGCGTTCGAGACGT
Organism: Helianthus tuberosus; assembly: GCA_030545235.1. NCBI lineage: Eukaryota > Viridiplantae > Streptophyta > Magnoliopsida > Asterales > Asteraceae > Helianthus > Helianthus tuberosus. Next base: position 7,388 of record JARYGA010013531.1, read on the forward strand.
CTAACTAGTCCTATGACAAGTATTATATGCCTAAACGTGTTTAATCATGTTGTATAATCAGTTATGTACAAAAGTTTAGGTTACATAAGCTTAATTACCAATTATACATGAAAAGGGTATTTTGGTAATTTACCTAAGGCATATAAACTACCTATCACACAACTACTCAAACGATGTGACCATAGGGTGTAACCTCAAAAGGTTATTCCCTACCTACTATGGTCACCTAATGTGTTTGGTCGGATCCTAATGATCGACCAAATGGGTCGGGTTCGAAGGTATAAGCGATTTATTAGATCGCTTACCCTACGACCCTAGACAACATGGTAATCAGTAGGCATAGTCCCAAGGGACTATAACCAACGTGATTACACTCACGTTGCGAAGTTCAAACGAACTTCGCATTGACCATAAACTGGTCAACGCAGAAAGTCAAACAAAGTTTGACTTTCAGACTCGAAAAGACTCGAAAAGCAATAAAAGAACGAAAGAATACTTACGAAGGGTCCCCGAATGCTAATCTCGATCCAAGAATCTCAGGTATGAAACAATGGTTTCAACTTAGAGTTTCTCAAATCAAGATTCTAGTGAGTTTAGCAATGGGTGGGGTTGGGTATTTATAGTATTCGGGTAACCGTTAAGATCGTTTCATGGAAACCGTGCTCGAATCTCATGCGTACACTTGTTGGAATGTTATGGTAGGTAAATTTGCCACCCACCATAAGGAATTGACACTTGGAATTGGGATTGGGGGTGCAAAACAGCTGCAAACAGGCTGTTAAACATTGAATCTGGTCTACAGACCCCTTGCGCACCGTAACAAATATTTGTTGCGGTGCGTAAGGACCAATTTTGGCAGAATTACAGTTTTGGTCCCTGCAGCCCGTTTAAGCTATTTTCGACGCGTTTAAGGCCCGTTAACCCCATTTCAAAGCTCTAAAATGAAGTTAAAGTATAGGGAACTTAATATGTGCCCAAAAATATCTCGGATGTCGGTTCGTTTGGCCGTACGGTTGCGTTGTTCGGTTAATTACGACGGAAGTCGTAACTAACGTAAAAACGGTCCAAATGACGCGACGAATGGATTTTTGTTATGCCAAACACTAAAATAAAATATTTTAGTGCTTACATAAATTTTTTTGATGTCCGGATGTATTCAGAACGTAAGATATGCGCGAAAGTGCAAACTTGTGCACTTTTTGACGCTTTTAGTCCCTGAATGACCCTAAAGTTTATTTTAGCACACCGAACCCCTCAAAGCCTATTTCTAAGCTATGTAAAGGATATTTACGGTATGTTTAACTTATGGCCATGTTCCGGAATGTCTATTACAGTTCAGATTGGCATACTTTCGCAGTTTGTCAAATTTAGTCCCTGTAGACGAATTAACTTGTTTTTGCCATACCAAAGCCTTCAAAACTTATTTCTAAGTTATGTAAGGGTTATTTAAGGTATGTTAAGCCAATGTCACTATTCCGGAGTGTTTGTTGCGTTAAACTGGTTATATTTACGCATTGGTGCGCGTATAACCTTCCAGAAAGCGATTTAGAGTTTGAATTTGAACAAAAATTGATATGTGCAAATGATACACATATTTTTACAAATCCCAAGTATGAAATACAATATTTCATTGGTTTGGTATTTTTTTGATGGTCGTAGTGACCCAAGTGTCACAATACCCACTTGCTTCATTTGCTTTCTTCACACCATTTGATCTCAATTCTTCTATAAGTTGAAGCTCTCACTTGTGAAGCTTCATACCTGAGAATTTTGAGTTCAAATATTCATTGCTTGGACCCTTTGTAAGCTTCTTTCATGCTTTTATTGCTTTTCAAGCATGAAAGTCAAACAATGTTTGACTTTCTGCTTTGACCATGAAATTGGTCAACACAAAGTTCGTTTGAACTTTGCAACGTGAGCGTAATCACGATGGTTATAGTCCCTTGTGACTATACCTACTGATTACCACGTTGATTAGTCGAAGTAACGAGTCAAAGTTTCGGTCAAAATACGTGTTTATGCGTATTTTGCAACGAAGCTATTTTGGGTATCAAAACACTTTGTTTTGATATCCAACTTGTTTTCTAACTTAGTTAAACATGTTTTAACATGTTTAACTCGTCACTTTTAGTCTAGTGCTCTTTTAGGGTCGTAAGTCAAGCGGTCTTGACAACCGCTTAGACTTTCGAACCCGACCCGTTTGGTCGATCATTAGGATCCGACCAAGCATGTTTTGTGACCATAGTTGTATAGGGAATAACCTTCCGAGGTTATACCTTATGGTCACTTAGTTTAATTAGTTGTATGATACGTAGTTTATATGCCTTAGGAAAATGACCAAAAATGCCCTTTTTATGCATAATTGGTATTTAAGCATATGTAACTTAATTTTTGCCACTTAACTGATTTTGCAACATACTTAAACATGTTAGGGCATATAATACTTGTCATAGGACTAGTTAGGCATCTCGAACGCGCTTTTGCGCGAACGACGCGTTAAAGTAGCGTAAGCTACCTTAATGGGTCGTAACAGGTCGTAAGCACTTAGGATAGGTTCTGATTTAGAATGTAGGCTTTGTTAAACCATATCACATGAGTTCCAATACTCATTTGGTTTACGAAACCTCATTCTACCAGATCTTCCGATTTAGGCGTCGATTTATTAACTAGTGATCTGATTACTAGGTGCTACTTGATTTCCTTGGTTTGCCTGAGCTTCGTTAAGTTCATTAGATCGAGGATACTTTGCACTTCAAGTGAGTACATAGTTCCCCTCTTTTACCATTTTCAAATGTTTTGGGGTGATTCATATGTGCTAAACGATTTCGAGTTTTCTAAAACTAATGCTATGGTTTATATTGAACACAACGATTTCAATTATATGAACTATTGAACCACTGGAACTATTGAACTATGTGAACGATTTGAACTATTTGAACTACTGGAACTATTTGATCCATGTGAATTATTTGAACTATTTGAACTACTGGAACTATTCGATCTATGTGAACGACTTGAACTATTTGAACGATTGGAACTATTGAACGATTGGGTTATGGTAAGTGATTAGGTAATGGGGCGGGTGTAATGTGATAAAAGCATGGTGGATACGCTGCTGGTACTTCCTATATATAAGTGCTTTTAACACATTAGATATCGCTGCGTTATCTAGATCATTTGGACGAAATGTTTTCAAAACGAAGTTACACTACAAGGTTTTTCCTAACAATATAAACCATACGAGTTTTATTATGAGAACGATTCATAATTTGGTTAACAAAGACAAATGTTTTCAGTTAAGATTCATGGCTACAATGGTTTTAGTTTATACATATATCAACTTGTAAAAGTTGATAGAAAGATACTGTAATATCAAACTCTTTTGTTTTCAAGTTACACACTCGACAACTCCCGTAGTTGGATGAAGTATTGCAATATGAACTCAAAGCCATGAATCTGACATACTCACAAAACTTATGTACTCGCTGGCATTTTCATGCTGACGTATTTTCACATATGTTTCAGGTACCATAGTTTGATGATGTTTGACGATGATTATGATGCATGCTCACATAGGGATGGACGAGGCCTTAGTGACTAATAACAATGAAAGACAATTGTTCATGTTTTGTTTCTGATTTCAATACAATGTAATAAACTTAATTCAATAAAACGAAACTTCAAATCCATGTGTTGTGAAACAATGATTCTGTTACGACACTCCCCGACGTTTCCACCACGGTTTGTTGTTTTAACGCGGTCGGGGTGTGACAGAAAAGTTGGTATCAGAGCTCATGGTTATAGGGAATTAGGTTATTAGTAATGCTTTGACCTAGACTATAACCTTCCTAGGACCCTAACACGAGTTTGCTTGCGTTTAGTCGTAAAACAATACCGTTGCCTATCTTTAGGTAACAACCACAACAAGAACGCGAATTACAAATCCTATTTAAAAACTAATCATCACCTCGTAGATGATTTATTATAAGGTTTTGAACTTTCAAAGTTTTCAAAATCTCGTCAAAGTTTAGGTCCTATTAATGTGAACACGTGCAATCTGGAAGAGTGGGTGCCTGTATCCCGAGTTTTCTGTCTAAGGCTAGAGTGTTCATACAAATCCATATAATCGGACTAGTCACTCTTACCTGGGAACTCTTGGGGTGAGTGTCCACTTATAGGCTAAAGCATGTCTTCGCGATACATTATAAGGACCTATTTACTTTGTTCAGCCTTTTTGCGTCGTTTGTTTGTTCGAAGTAACGAACGAATGATCGCCTTCCTTATGTTTCGTTGTTATATTCGATACCTCTTTTGTTTATCCAATCGTCAATCTCACTTGTTTCTCATGTTTCCTTATTCTTTTTAGAATATGCCACCTAGACGTGATCCAGAACTGGATGCTGCCCTCGCAGCCACAATCGTTCAGCAGATGGCTGCTGTGCTTCCGAACCTCATTACCCAGATAAACCAAGCTAACAACAATAACAATGCTCAGTGTAACTTCAAAACATTCAATTCAGCTAAGCCATCGAAATTTTCTGGGTCTCAAGGAGCAACTACGCTCCTACAATGGTTCGAGAGTCTAGAAAGCACCTTCAGACATGTTTAGTGTCCAAACGAGCGAAAGGTTGAATTCACATCTAGTGTCTTTGAGAAACGAGCATTAACATGGTGGAATGGTGTGATGAGAGATAGGGGTGCCGATGTGGCACTGGCTCAAACTTGGGAAGAGCTTCGAGCTCTAATGATGAAGGAATTATGTCCTCATCATGAAATCATGGCATTGGAAAGGGAATTCGACGACCTTAAGCAAGATAGTGGTAAGCATCGATCCAACACGGACTGATATGAGGAGTTAAGTCTGTTATGTCCAACCATGGTTACACCTTTGGATAAGCAATTGAAAAGTATAGTGATGGCCTCCCTGACTCAGCACAAGACATTGTTATTGGTAGCAACCCTACTACATTTAGACAGGCCATTGAGCTATGCGCTACACTGACTGAATCTCAGATCAGGAAAGGTAAATTTTTCCGAAAAGGCGACAAGAAATCAACCGATGAAACGAAACCAAAGGATAAGCAGACTAAATCCTCCAAGAAGTCAAAGAAGCGAAAGACTTCTCAGAACTTCGCCGTGGTTGCTCAAAACGACCAAGTTGTCCCTAACCAACCAGCTCAACCCCCTGCTAAGAAGCCATACAACAGGACTGCACCCTTGTGCAACCAATGTAACCTTCATCGTCATGCTAGTGTGAAATGCCGCAAATGCCTAAATTGTGGACTTGCTGGTCATACAGCTAGGGTTTGTCGAGCTGCAGCTGCACCAAATCAAGCTGACAACAATCCTGCTCAAGGTCGTTTTCCACCAGGTTCTTGCTACAACTGTGGCGAGATGGGACATTTCAGAAATAATTGCCCAAAACTAGTTAATGCAAATCCAGCACGTGGATGAGCATTCGACTGACTGGAAGACGATGCTGTTTAGAAACAATTGAACTTTATGTATTATTTTATTTTGTTAATCAAGTCTATGAAACAAGTTATTTTGGTTTATGAATAAGCATTTATTTGCATTAAGATGTACGAAAACAAGTGTGATTTCATGTATGAACAACATATTCCCTACAACACCGATACCAAGGAACTGTGTTCCTTGTAAAACCAACTACTCTCGTATTCCTTCCATTCTTGTGATCACTCGTGATCTTTACGAAAATCCTAATTACTCGTTTCTTCTAAAGAAACGAAGTACAAGGTGCAAGTTACAACTCTGGATGAATAGCCAAAGTATCACTTTAAATCTTTAATAGGATACCCAAGGGTACTTCCGTAAGCCCTCGATTGGTCTTACATATCATATTTTCCCGACTTCATGACATTTTACATAGCATATGATTTCAAAGGATTATGCATGTTTTCAAAAAAAAAAAACCTCATACATGTTTTCAAAATCAACTCACATGGTTTAAAAACATTTCATAAAAATGTTTACCTAATATACTTAGTACATGATTTCAAAAACATTACAAAAAGGTTTTCAAAAAACATATTTCTAACGATTCCAAGCATAGTTTTCAAAAACATTTTTGCTCGTATGTTATCCTAATATACGTATTACGCGATTTTCAAGAACACCATGCTTTGTATGCTGACTTAGCATGCTTAGCACAAAATATTCAAGGACCTATTTGCTTCATATGTTGTCTTAGCATATCTAGCACCTTGATTTCATAAACACTATACTTCATATGTGGTCTTAGCATATCTAGTACAAGGTTCCTAATCATTTCCCGCTACAAATTTCCAAACCCTTATAGGATCTTCTTCATAGTTAGATCCTTATGGATATTTAAAGCGTAAAATCAAAGTCCTTAATCGGATTCTTTGTGTGCTAATTCGAATGTTACGATTCTTTGTGAACAAAATCGAATCCTCATAAGATTGTCATATCTTTATAAGATAGAATTCTTGAGGATGTTCGAAGAGCTAGTTGAAGTCCATTGACTGGATTCCTGGTATACTTTGAATGCCCGTGTACAAATCAACGTCAAGATAATAACAAACTAATAACGAATTAAATAACCATGTGAATAATGGTGTGTCTATTATGTGCTTACGTGTTTATGTGTTAACCTAATTAAATTAGAGTTATCACAAGATTGTTCGACCGATTCTATCCCCTACACATTATAAAATAAACTGTGCGGACTGTGCAAGGAATTACGAAATTATAGATGCATACATAATTATGGAATTCAGTGCACAGAAACCACAGCAAATTTTGTGACAACTCGAGTTTCCGACTTTCACTTTCGCATTAAGTGCACGTTGACTTTGACTGTGTAGTTGTTTGACTTGTTTAACTTGTAACTGTACACGTTATTTTATAATGAACGCATTGTGGTTGCATGATTTTGTGTTTGGTTGTATAACATGAAACCTGTTGAAAACTTAAACTGTTAACACATAAAAGGATTCGACGAAACAGACTGGACCCGACGAAACAGACTGTTTCGCCATAAGCATCTCGACGAAACAGAAGTCAGTTTCGCCAAGCCCAGTTTCGCCAAGCCCATTAAGGGCCCAGAACGGTAATTCGTTTTTTATTAACGAGAACCGACTTCCTGTTTCACACTTTAGCAAACAAGAAACCCTAGAACTCTCCACTTTGAAAAAGGCGATAACTATCTCCCACCATCATCTTTCTCTCTCGAATCCTCCCGTGTTCACTCCGGATATCTCGGTTAGTGCGTGCTCGTCTAATCGGTTTCCCTTGTCCTTTGATTTCTTTATACATGTGGTGCTTATGTTTGATGATATTGTCTCATGATTGTTTGGATTTGTTTGTGATGATGATGATATGATCCTTGTTTCATTGATGGTTCGGTTGTGGTGCATAGGTTAATGATCGGTAATATAAGACTCATTAGGTTGATCGATGATTGATGATTGAATGATTTCTGTAAACTGTTGAATCGGCGATTAAGGTTCTGCACGTAACTGATTCACGACGAAACTGTTTTGGGGCACGAAATGGAACTTACGGCGAAACAGGGGTGTTTCGCCAAGAATGTAATCGACGAAACAGAAGTGTTTCGTCGAAGGGTTTCACGGCGAAACAGGGGTGTTTCGCCGACTGGGTAAACTGTTTGGTAATTTGATTCTGTTAAGCTTAACTGAGTTATCTAACTGCTGTTAGATGCTACGCCTGATCATGTATACGTGCAATGTGCTACTTAATGATTTTTGATGCGTTGTCCACTATGAATATACTTATGTGCCAACTTTGTAAATACAAACTGATTATGTATACGTGCGTACTTTAGGACGTGATTGACTTACTTTGAGCACATACTTAGCATACCGAGCAAAACAAGGTGAGTTCACACTCTTACCAAGGCATGGGATTCCCGGGGTTGGGAATGGGATTGAATGATTACATGTACTCACTTCGCTACTAGAATACGTACTACTGTCCTCGGGTTGGGAAGGACACCTATAGATACAGCTAGACTAGTAATACATGGGAAGCCCCCACTACTCTTCGCACACATGCCTGGGTTGGCCGCGATACAATTACTAAACTTCACAAACATGCCTGGAGGGCCGCGATACAAATATAACTAGTCTAGAAAACATGGGAAACCCCCACTAAACTTCGCAAACATGCCTAGAAGGCCGCGATACAATTACATACGATACATGATTACTAAACGAGCATACGATTTATGATACGAACATTATAACTAAATAACCAACTGTGAACTCGCTCAACTAGTTGTTGACTCTCTGTTACATGCCTTGCAGGACCTTAGGTACTCTTGGAGCTTGCACGGGAGGCGCGGTCGTTGTGGGCACGGATTGTGGATGTTTTGATAAAAACTTTATGACTCTTTAAACTAAACATTTGTGTTGGATGTTCATAACTATGCTTCCGCTACTTATGCTATGCTTTTGTTTTAGCACCAATTGTATTGTGATGGATTACGTTTACTTTTACTGATTACTTATATGTTTAATATGATTGGTGGCTTGATCCTGGTCATGTCACGCCTCTAAGCGGTGGTACTCCGCGTGTGGATTTTGGGGGTGTGACAGATTGGTATCAGAGCCATTGGTTATAGTGAACTAGGTTTTAATAAGGGGAAAACGTTTTTATTAAAACCAGACTATAACCAGAACGGTGCTCAACGATCCACAACGACGCCTCGCTCCACGTGCAAGACTCAACATCCTAGGTAATATGGTATATGTCTTATTGCCTACTTGATAGAATTGCATAGAATTTTTGCTCAGGGTATGCTTAGATTAACGTAACACTATTGCTTGAGAATACTTGTGTGCTCACTTTCTTCTTTCATCGCACTATTCGCGAACCACTCTCACTTATGTTATCTTTGCTATGAAGATCATGTCTGGACGTATCAACATGACACAAGCCCAACTGACGGCTCTCATTAACGAGCGAGTTGCTGCGGCACTTGCAGCCGCACAAGCAGGAGGTATACCCTGCAGTTGTAACTCACACTAGGATCTTTAGATCCTACACTCCTAAACCAACTCTTGTGTTTAATCTTGTCCTGGATTCTTATACACAACAGGTCAGCACGCTCAGCCACCTGTTTGCACCTTCAAAACTTTCATGGACTGTCGTCCTACTACTTTTAGTGGAACGGAAGGAGCGGTTGGACTTCTCCATTGGTTTGAAAAGCTTGAGTCAGTATTTGAAATGTGTGAATGCCCTGAGGCTCGCAGGGTGAAGTACGCCACTGGTACTCTAGAAGGCATTGCGCTGACTTGGTGGAATGCGCAAGTTCAGATGTTAGGATTGGCTGTTGCTAACGCCACATCCTGGAATGATTTTAAGGATTTGATCAAAGAGGAATACTGTAGCCGTGATGACATTCATAAGCTGGAGGTAGAGTTTTACCACTTGAAAATGACGGGGTCAGAAATCGAAGCGTACACCAGAAGATCGAATGAGTTGGCTATCCTGTGTCCTACTATGGTAGACCCTCCCATTAAGCGTATCGAACTGTATCTCAATGGTCTGGTGCCGGAGATTCAAAGTCACGTAACCTCAGCGAATCTTGGCACCATTCAACAGATTGTCAAGTTAGCCCATCGCCTCACCGATCAGGCAGTGGAACAGAACAGGCTGCCTAAACGTATCAGCGCTACTACTACCGCTACCACTCCAGTTACTCCTGCTACTCCCAGTGACAACAAACGGAAATGGGAAGGGGATTCCAGCAAGGGTTCAGCTACCGTACAGTCTCAAGCACAGCAGCAGCGCAAGACTAGTGATTACCAGAGTCCGAGTCAGCAATCGTCTGGTGGTAAGGGGCAGAGTGGATATCGGGGAATTCATCCACTGTGTAACAGGTGCAACAGACACCACAGTGGTCAGTGTCGTAAAGGCCGCTGTCAAAGATGTCTAAGGGTAGGTCATGAAGCTAAAGATTGCAGGAGCTCAAGGCCTGCGAATCAGAACCAGCAACAACAGCCACCAGCTCCACGAAACCAGCCACAGCAACAACAACAAGGAAATAAGGCATGCTTTCAGTGTGGAGCTGAAGGTCACTTCAAGCGGAACTGCCCCCAGTTAAACCAGAATCAGAATAACAACAACAATAATCAGGGCAATGGGAACAACAATGGGGGAAACAACAACGACAATGGTGCTAGGGGTCGTGCATTTGTGATTGGTCAGGGTGATGCAAGGAACGATCCTAATGTGGTTATGGGTAAGTTCCTTCTCGACGACTTTTATGTTACTGTATTATTTGATTCGGGTGCGGATACCAGTTATATGTCTCTGAAAGTTAGTAAAATGCTTAAACGCGCACCAACACTTTTGAACACCAAACATGTCGTAGAGCTAGCTAACGGTAAAAGTCTAGAGGCCACACACATAGTTCAGGGTTGTAATCTTATCCTCGCTGGTCAGACTTTCTCTATCGATCTCATTTCCATAACTCTGAGTAGTTTTGATATCGTCATTGGTATGGATTGGTTATCCCAACAACAAGCAGAGATCCTATGCAAGGAGAAGATCATTCGCATTTCCCGTACTGGAAAAGAACCTCTCGAAGTTCAAGGCGACAAGAGTGGTGTCGTGAGTGGCATCATCTCCTTCTTGAAGGCTCAGAAGTGTTTACGAAAGGGCCACACCGCTGTTTTAGCACTCGTTACTGATACATCGAAGAAAGAGAAAAAGATTGAGGATATTCCTGTAGTACGTGATTTTCCTCAAGTGTTTCCTGAAGAGTTACCTGGGCTACCGCCTCATCGTCAGGTCGAATTTCAGATCGAGCTAGCTCCAGGAGCAGCACCTATAGCTCGAGCACCTTATCGCTTAGCTCCAAATGAACTGGAGGAACTGTCTAAGCAATTGCAAGAACTCTTGGAAAAGGGTTTCATACGTCCTAGCTCTTCGCCCTGGGGAGCTCCAGTATTATTTGTGAAGAAGAAAGACGGCACTTTCCGCATGTGCATAGATTACCGCGAACTGAACAAGGTGACCGTGAAGAATCGCTATCCTCTTCCGCGCATCGACGACTTATTTGACCAATTGCAAGGGTCGAGCTATTACTCGAAGATTGATCTGAGGTCAGGTTACCATCAACTGAGAGTCCGGGATGAGGACGTCTCCAAAACAGCATTCAGAACTCGCTACGGCCATTACGAGTTTTTGGTCATGCCATTCGGGCTAACGAACGCGCCTGCGGTTTTCATGGATCTTATGAACAGGGTGTGCAAACCATATCTTGACAAGTTTGTTATTGTTTTCATTGATGACATCCTGATCTACTCGAAGAGTCGAGAGGAACACGAACAACACTTACGACTTATTTTGGAACTCTTACGAACGGAACAGCTATACGCTAAGTTTTCAAAATGCGACTTCTGGCTTCGTGAAGTCCACTTTCTAGGCCACGTGGTAAACACGGATGGGATTCATGTCGATCCATCCAAGGTAGATTCGATCAAGAACTGGCCTGCACCTCGCACACCAACCGAAATACGCCAATTCTTGGGTTTGGCGGGTTATTACAGACGGTTCATCAAATACTTCTCAAAGATTGCACAGCCGCTTACACTACTGACACAGAAAGGTGTTGCTTACCGTTGGGGTAATACACAGGAAACAGCGTTTCAGCACTTAAAGGATAGACTTTGTAGCGCACCTATTCTCTCATTGCCTGAAGGCACGGACGATTTTGTAGTCTACTGTGACGCATCCATCCAAGGTCTTGGATGTGTATTGATGCAACGAGATAAAGTCATTGCTTATGCTTCACGCCAACTTAAGATTCACGAACGGAATTACACTACACATGATCTAGAGCTGGGATCTGTTGTTTTTGCACTCAATATATGGCGACATTATTTGTATGGCACTAAGTGCACCATCTACACCGATCACAGGAGTCTTGAGCATATATTCAAGCAGAAAGAATTGAACATGCGACAACGTAGATGGGTCGAACTACTGAACGATTACGAATGTGCTATAAAGTACCATCCGGGCAAAGCCAATGTGGTGGCCGACGCCCTCAGTCGAAAGGATACTACACCTAGGCGTGTACGAGCGTTGCAACTCACTATTCAGTCTAGTCTTCCTTCACAAATACGAGATGCTCAGGTAGAAGCATTGAAACCAGAAAACGTTAGGGCTGAAGCCCTACGCGGCTCAAGGCAAAGGTTAGAACAAAAGGCAGACGGAGCCTACTATGTAACAGGACGCATCTGGGTCCCACTCTATGGCAACTTACGCGAGCTTGTAATGGAAGAAGCTCATAAGTCTCACTACTCAGTACATCCTGGTTCGGATAAGATGTACCACGACCTCAGAACTACATATTGGTGGCCTAGCATGAAAGCTCACATAGCCACTTACGTTAGCAAGTGTTTGACTTGTGCGAGAGTCAAAGCGGAATATCAGAAACCATCAGGCCCACTCCAGCAACCTGAGATACCACAATGGAAATGGGAGCAAATTTCCATGGATTTTGTTACTGGCCTACCTAAATCTCAGCGCGGAAATGATACTATTTGGGTGATCGTGGATCGACTCACAAAGTCTGCTCACTTCTTGGCTATCAAGGAAACAGATAAGTTCTCCACTCTAGCAGACGTATACCTTAAGGAAGTTGTCTCGAGGCACGGGGTGCCCACCTCTATTATCTCTGATCGTGACGCACGTTTTACTTCAGAACTGTGGCAAGCAATGCACAAATCTTTTGGCTCTCGATTAGACATGAGCACAGCATATCATCCTCAGACAGATGGGCAATCTGAGCGCACTATTCAAACTCTAGAAGACATGCTTCGGGCGTGCGTAATTGACTTTGGCAAGGGCTGGGAAAAACATCTGCCACTTGTGGAATTTTCGTACAACAACAGCTACCACACCAGCATAAAATCTGCTCCGTTTGAGGCATTGTACGGGCGTAAATGCCGTTCACCTCTTTGTTGGGCAGAGGTGGGTGACAGTCAGATCACAGGTCCAGAAATGGTAGTTGACACTACTGAAAAGATTGCTCAAATACGACAACGCATGGCGGCAGCTCGTGACCGTCAGAAAGCATACGCAGATAAAGACAGGAAACTGCTCGAGTTCCAGGTTGGGGATCGAGTGCTACTCAAGGTTTCACCCTGGAAGGGTGTTGTTCGTTTTGGCAAACGAGGCAAGCTCAATCCACGATACGTAGGACCATTCGAAGTCATAGAGAAAATAGGCAAAGTGGCCTACAGACTAAACTTACCAGCTGAACTCAGTGCGGTTCACAACGTTTTCCACGTGTCGAATCTGAAGAAGTGTCTGTCAGATGAGACCCACATAGTTCCTTTGAAGGAGCTCACTATCGATGAACGGTTGCATTTCGTCGAGGAACCAGTTGAAATCACGGACCGAGATGTTAAGGTCCTCAAGAACACTAGAATACCTCTTGTTCGAGTTCGTTTGAACTCCCGTCGTGGCCCAGAGTATACCTGGGAACGAGAAGACCAAATGGAACTCAAATATCCCCAGTTGTTCGAAAACAATGCAACTACTACTGAGGCTGAAGCTACTACGGAATTTTGGGACGAAATTCCAACTCAACGGGGGGATGATGTGACACCCCAGGAAAACCAGTAAACGATACAACTTACTTAGCTTCCTCAGTAACCGCATGCTAAATTTCGGGACGAAATTTCTTTCAAGTTGGGGATAATGTGACAACTCGAGTTTCCGACTTTCACTTTCGCATTAAGTGCACGTTGACTTTGACTGTGTAGTTGTTTGACTTGTTTAACTTGTAACTGTACACGTTATTTTATAATGAACGCATTGTGGTTGCATGATTTTGTGTTTGGTTGTATAACATGAAACCTGTTGAAAACTTAAACTGTTAACACATAAAAGGACTCGACGAAACAGACTGGACCTGACGAAACAGACTGTTTCGCCATAAGCATCTCGACGAAACAGAAGTCTGTTTCGCCAAGCCCATTAAGGGCCCAGAACGGTAATTCGTTTTTTATTAACGAGAACCGACTTCCTGTTTCACACTTTAGCAAGCAAGAAACCCTAGAACTCTCCACTTTGAAAAAGGCGATAACTATCTCCCACCATCATCTTTCTCTCTCGAATCCTCCCGTGTTCACTCCGGATATCTCGGTTAGTGCGTGCTCGTCTAATCGGTTTCCCTTGTCCTTTGATTTCTTTATACATGTGGTGCTTATGTTTGATGATATTGTCTCATGATTGTTTGGATTTGTTTGTGATGATGATGATATGATCCTTGTTTCATTGATGGTTCGGTTGTGGTGCATAGGTTAATGATCGGTAATATAAGACTCATTAGGTTGATCGATGATTGATGATTGAATGATTTCTGTAAACTGTTGAATCGGCGATTAAGGTTCTGCACGTAACTGATTCACGACGAAACTGTTTTGGGGCACGAAATGGAACTTACGGCGAACCAGGGGTGTTTCGCCAAGAATGTAATCGACGAAACAGAAGTGTTTCGTCGAAGGGTTTCACGGCGAAACAGGGGTGTTTCGCCGACTAGGTAAACTGTTTGGTAATTTGATTCTGTTAAGCTTAACTGAGTTATCTAACTGCTGTTAGATGCTACGCCTGATCATGTATACGTGCAATGTGCTACTTAATGATTTTTGATGCGTTGTCCACTATGATTATACTTATGTGCCAACTTTGTAAATACAAACTGATTATGTATACGTGCGTACTTTAGGACGTGATTGACTTACTTTGAGCACATACTTAGCATACCGAGCAAAACAAGGTGAGTTCACACTCTTACCAAGGCATGGGATTCCCGGGGTTGGGAATGGGATTGAATGATTACATGTACTCACTTCGCTACTAGAATACGTACTACTGTCCTCGGGTTGGGAAGGACACCTATAGATACAGCTAGACTAGTAATACATGGGAAGCCCCCACTACTCTTCGCACACATGCCTGGGTTGGCCGCGATACAATTACTAAACTTCACAAACATGCCTGGAGGGCCGCGATACAAATATAACTAGTCTAGAAAACATGGGAAACCCCCACTAAACTTCGCAAACATGCCTAGAAGGCCGCGATACAATTACATACGATACATGATTACTAAACGAGCATACGATTTACGATACGAACATTATAACTAAATAACCAACTGTGAACTCGCTCAACTAGTTGTTGACTCTCTGTTACATGCCTTGCAGGACCTTAGGTACTCTTGGAGCTTGCACGGGAGGCGCGGTCGTTGTGGGCACGGATTGTGGATGTTTTGATAAAAACTTTATGACTCTTTAAACTAAACATTTGTGTTGGATGTTCATAACTATGCTTCCGCTACTTATGCTATGCTTTTGTTTTAGCACCAATTGTATTGTGATGGATTACGTTTACTTTTACTGATTACTTATATGTTCAATATGATTGGTGGCTTGATCCTGGTCATGTCACGCCTCCAAGCGGTGGTACTCCGCGTGTGGATTTTGGGGGTGTGACAAATTTTGTCATGTATCAATCTAATTAAGAAACAAAAGTTAACTCTATTCATTTCCATTTCTGATAAAGTACCCACTGAGGTAAAATGAACAGGCTATTCATTTTTCACTTTTGAATGAAATACCCGCTGAGGGAAATGAATAATCTATTCATGAACCATGTTCATTTTCGTTTCTTATGAAATACCCATTGGAGAAAGTGAATCATCCATTCATTTTCGCTTCTGAGGAAAATACAATGAGGAAATTGAACAAATTCATTTTCATTTCGGATAAAGTACCCACAGAGGAAAATAAACTATCCTTTCATTTTTGCTTTTGAAGAAATACCCACTGAGGAAAATGAATAAATTCATTCCATTTCTGACGAGGTACCCACTGAGGAAAATGAATTGATCATTCATTTTCACTTCCAAAGAAATACCCACTGAGGGAATGAATAATCCTGGATTAATTATGTCATCTTCGTTTCAAATAAAGTACCCACTGAGGAACATGAACCATCCGTTCATCTTCACTTTTAAAGAAACATCCACTGAGGAAAATGATTAAATCCATTCCACTTCTGACGAAGTACCCACTGAGGAAAATGAATTATCCATTCATTTTCACTTCTGAAGAAATATCCATCGGGGAAATGAATACTCCTTTCAATAATCTTTCATTTCCACTTCTGACGAAGTACCCACTGAGGAAAATGAATCATCCATTCATGTTCGCTTCTGAAGAAAAATCCATCGGGGGAATGAATATTCTTTGCGTTAATCCTTCATCTCTACTTTCGACGAAGCATCCACCGAGGAAAACGAATCATCCATTCATTTTTGCTTCAGAAGAAATAACCATTGAGAAATGAACAGCTTATACGTTCCTTCATTTCCGTTTCTGATAAAAGCATTCGTTGGAGAAAATGAATTATCCATTCATTTCCGCTTTTAAAGAAATAACCTATTCATCTTTCATCTCCATATCTGATGAAGAATCCATTGAAGAAAATGAATCATCCATTCATTTTTGCTTCTGAAGAATATCCACTGGAGATATGAAATACAAATCCTTACAAGATCTTTCTTAATAGTTAGATTCTTAAGGGATACCCACAGAACTACTGGTTAGTTTGATCTTTATCATTAATCAAATCACTCGTTCCCACTTCCTGCTTTATCTAAGGGAGCACCCACTAGGAAACGATAATATAGTGCCTTACATGGAGATCCTTGATGGGTTACTCTATGCAAATAGATAACACCCTAGATTCCATGCAAGACGATTGTTTAACACAACGTTACAGACATACTCCTACGAATAAATTTCGGGACGAAATTTCATAAAGTAGGGGAGACTGTGACATCTGTGCCTCTTTGACCATCATACGAATACAAAACCAATGAAATCTTGTGTTTCATACTTGGGATTTGTATGAATATGTGTATCATTTGCACATATCAATTCTTGTTCGATTTCGAGCTTTAAATCGCATTTTGGAAGGTTATACGCGAACTGATGCGTAAATGTAATCAGTTTAACACAACAAAACACTCCGGAATAGTGATATAAGCTTAACATACCTTAAATAACCTTTACATAACTTAGAAATAAATTTTGGAGGGTTTGGTGTGTCGAAAACAAGTTTATTCGCTCGCAGGGACTATTTGCGTCAAACTGTGAAAGTATACCGATTCATATGGTAAAAAACATTCCGGAACTTGATCATAAGCTAAACATACCCTAAATATCCTTTACATAGCTTAGAAATAGGCTTTGAGGGGTTCGGTATGCGAAAATAAACTTATTTGATCAACAGGGACTAAAAGCGTCAAAAAGTGCATAAGTTTGCATTTTCGCGCATATCTTACGTTCTGAACATATCCAGACATCAAAAAAAATTTGAAATCATTAAAATATTTTATTTTAGTGATTGGAATGCAAAAATACCATTCATCGCGTAATTTGGATCGTTTTATCGTCCGTTAGAGTTTTCGTCGTAATTAACTGAATAACGCAACCGTACGACCAAACGAATCGACATCCAAGATAATTTCAAGCATGTTTCAACTCTCCTACACTCTAACATCCTTGTAGAGCCTTGAAAATGGGTTAACGGGGTTTAAACGCATCGAAATTGGCTTAAACATGCTGCAGGGACCAATTCTGCCAATTTTTGAAAGTTTCTGTAACTCGGAAGGGGTGGCGTCGCGCCACAGCCTAAGGGTTGTGCCATGGCGGCACGTGACGGCTCTAAATTGACAAAATTTCAATTTTCAGCAACCAGCTTGATTTCTAGGGTCTTTTGTGCAACATTTGCAATACCTTGAGCTGGTTTTGGACTCCCCTAGTATACTAAATCAGTGGGTAACACATGGAGGGCCAAGATCGAAGCTCAAAACCCGAGAAACGATCCTAACGGTTCTTGACTTTCTATAAATACCCACTTGCTTCATTTTCTTTCTTCACACCATTTGATCTCAATTCTTCTCTAAGTTGAAGCTCTCACTTGTGAAGATTCATACCTGAGAATTTTAAGTTCAAATCTTCCTTGCTTGGACCCTTTGTAAGCTTCTTTCATGCTTTTATTGCTTTTCAAGCATGAAAGTCAAATAGTGTTTGACTTTCTGCTTTGACCATGAAATTGGTCAACACAAAGTTTGTTTGAACTTTGCAACGTGAGCGTAATCACGATGGTTACTATACCTACTGATTACCACGTTGATTAGTCGAAGTGACGAGTCAAAGTTTCGTTCAAAATAAGTGTTTATGCGTATTTTGCAACGAAGCTATTTTGGTTATCAAAACACTTTGTTTTGATATCAAACTTGTTTTCTAACTTAGTTAAACATGTTTTAACATGTTTAACTCGTCACTTTTAGTCTAGAGCTTGTTTAGGGTCGTAAGTCATGCGGTCTTGACAACCTCTTAGACTTTCGAACCCGACCCGTTTGGTCGATCATTAGGATCCGACCAAGCATGTTTTGTGACCACAGTTGTATAGGGAATAACCTTCCAAGGTTATACCTTATGATCACTTAGTTTAATTAGTTGTATGATAGGTAGTTTATATGCCTTAGGAAAATGACCAAAATGCCCTTTTTATGCACAATTGGTATTTAAGCATATGTAACTTAACTTTTGCCACTTAAACTGATTTTGCAACATACTTAAACATGTTAGGGCATATAATACTTGTCATAGGACTAGTTAGGCGTCTCGAACGCACTTTTGCGCGAACGACGCGTTAAAGTAGCGTAAGCTACCTTAATGGGTTGTAACAGGTCGTAAGCACTTAGGATAGGTTCCGATTTAGAATGTAGGCTTTGTTAAACCATATCACATGAGTTCCAATACTCATTTGGTTTACGAAACATCATTCTACCCGATCTTCCGATTTAGGCGTTGATTTATTAACTAGTGATCCGATTACTAGGTGCTACTTGATTTCCTTGGTTTGCCTGAGCTTCGTTAAGTTCATTAGATCGAGGATACTTTGCACTTCAAGTGAGTACATAGTTTCCCTCTTTTACCGTTTTCAAATGTTTTGGGGTGATTCATATGTGCTAAACGATTCCGAGTTTTCTAAAACTAATGCTATGGTTTATATTGAACACAACGATTTCAATTATATGAACTATTGAACCACTGGAACTATTGAACTATGTGAACGATTTGAACTATTTGAACCATTGGAACTATTTGATCCATGTGAATTATTTGAACTATTTGAACTACTGGAACTATTTGATCTATGTGAACGACTTGAACTATTTGAACGATTGGAACTATTTGAACTATTGAACGATTGGGTTATGGTAAGTGATTAGGTAACGGGGCGGGTGTAATGTGATAAAAGCATGGTGGATACACCGTTGGTACTTCCTATATATAAGTGCTTTTAACACATTACATATCGTTGCGTTATCTAGATTACTTGGACGAAATGTTTTCAAAACGAAGTTACACTACAAGGTTTTTCCTAATAATATAAACCATACGAGTTTTATTACGAGAACGATTCATAATTTGGTTAACAAAGACAAATGTTTTCAGTTAAGATTCATGGCTATAATGGTTTTAGTCATATATCAACTTGTAAAAGTTGATAGAAACATACTGCAATATCAAACTCTTTTGTTTTCAAGTTACACACTCGACAACTCCCGTAGTTGGACGAGGTATTGCAATATGAACTCAAAGCCATGAATCTGACATACTCACAAAACCTATGTACTCGCCGGCATTTTCATGCTGACGTATTTTCACATATGTTTCAGGTACCATAGTTTGATGATGTTTGACGATGATTATGATGCATGCTCACATAGGGATGGACGAGGCCTTAGTGACTAATAACAATGAAAGACAATTGTTCATGTTTTGTTTATGATTTCAATACAATGTAATAAACTTAATTCAATAAAACGAAACTTCAAATCCATGTGTTGTGAAACAATGATTCTGTTACGACACTCCCCGACGTTTCCGCCGCGGTTTGTTGTTTTAACGCGGTCGGGGTGTGACATATCTCATCTTCAAATAATCCAAAAATAAACTTCACTTAAATCATTCATCTAATAATTTTGATTCCATTGCATGCAACATTCTTACCCATTTATGAGCAATCAAACAAAAACCCACATGTTCATGCATACATACATATATATATACATATATATATATACATATATATATATATATATACGACACATACATACACTTCCAAGAATCCACTTTTCATTCATTCATCTTTAAACATATGAACTTTTACCAAATCCCCCTTTTATCATACATACAATCATCTTTCAAGAATCGTATCAATCAAAACTCAACTTAATATAAAAACACAACCATTAACCCTTACATACACACACTCATGGCTATGTATACACACACATATATTTCCATTTTTTATTTAAAACCATTTATTATTTAAAGTTCAAGTGTTGTGGAGAATCCATATGTTTAAGAAACCTTCTATCATGATCATCATCATCATCATCAAGAAACAAGAACATGAACTTGGAAATAAGTTTATACCTGTCAAGAATATAAGTGGGTTTTGATAATATTTTTGATGATGATTTGCTTGTTCCTCCTTGAAATCACTTGGAAGCTCCTTTGAATCTTCAAAACCAATTGAAACTAGCTTGGACTGGTCTTGATCTTCAAGGAAACATCAAAAATTTGAAAGTGGAAGTGTGTGTGTGTGTGTGTGTGTGTGTGTGTGTGTGTGTGTTCGGCCGTAAGAGAGAGAGGAGGGAGAGATGGAAAATGTTTTGTGTTGGGATTGTACATAAAATGGAGTATGGAAGGGTTTTGATGATTAGTTCTCTTCCCTAGGCCAACACTTGGCAACAAAAAGAAAATGTGGGCACCTTCCATAGCTGCCACCTACGATCTCTCTCACACATACATGCATATACATACACATATATTATATTTATCTAGTTAAATACAGGTATTTAACTGACTACCGAGTATTTTATCTAGCGTTTTAATCACGTTTTATGGCGTTTTAAATTATTTTTTATCATTTTTTAAAAATTAACTCACCATAATATTGTTGAATAGTATTTTATTTTGCTTTGACTGGCTGCGTTGTCTGTATTTTGCAGTATACGCGCGGTATTGCGCAATATGCCCTTAAATTCACAAAATAAGGATTTTAAACGTTTTAATTAATTTTCCTCACAAATATGATTAAAATAGAATTTTAAACATAACGCAATATTTTTCGGATTTTAACATTAACAGGGCGGTCACCGACGTTCGTTTCGCATTTTGTTCGTTATGCGATGAGCGTTTATCTTATTATTGCCAACATAATTTTTAACAAAGTTTGGATTTACCAACACCTCAATACTACATATTAGCACCATATTTAAATAAGTATTGCCTTTATTGATTCATAACACGTGTCACACTAGTACGGTACAAGCTTAAAATAGCCGGGTGTCACATTGATCATAATGGAAATCATATTTTGTGTTACTTTTGCCTGACCATACTTACACAATACGTAAACATTCACAAATGCATGTTTAATTCAAAATTGAGCCATGCAATGAGACTATATTTTCTTTAAGATGTTAATTCATACGTGATGATATCATATACATGCTTGCAAACACCTTAGAATGCCCAAAACATGCTTAACTATATATGCCCCAAATAACAACCCAGTCAAGTGCAAGGACCAAATTTACAATTTTGACATTTTTTTAGATCCTTGTGGACCGTATTGTTCTTCCCTTGCGGTCCGCAAGGGACTGGTCTGGCAGAAGCATTTCAGTTTCGTGAATTTTGGCCTTTCCCTCCTTCTAACTCCCAACCACCTACATTAACTCCCAAACCCTAATCCCCATATATAAATACAACAATCCCACACCTCCTAAACATTTTCAACACCTCCAAATCACTTTCAAACTCTCTTCAATCTTCAAATTTCTCAACTCTGGGCAGATTGTTCAAGCTTCAAAACAATGAGTTTTGAGGTTGTTTTCGCACTTTTTTTTCTTGTTTTTCTTCTTCTCCTTCCTTAGATAACCTCTAGAATTATTACCACATGTTAACCAAGGTAAACAAACATGGTATACCACCATTTGTGAGGTCCAAGTTAGGATTTTTCTTGATTCTTTTTAAAACTTTTTTCAAACATGTTCATCTTTGCTTTGTTTTTGGAACATCTTCAAGTTACCAAAAAATCTCTGTGTTGAATGACTTGGATTAAGTTTATATTCTAGAAACTTAGAGGTTATATACCTCCATTTATTATTCTTGTAATGCTCTAAGTAATCTCCAAGCAATAAAGTGAGCAAGTCTACACCAAGTCTCCAACCACACCATGTTGGAAACGCTCGTCTAGTTATCCTCACTTGGTTACTTAGCATATTAGATAGATTACTTATATATATCTTAGCTAGATTCATAACTATCAGAATAATCAATCATGTTGGTGATTTCATGCATCGGTGAATTCTTGAGGTTAATGGATTTATCCTACCTCTAATGCTTGACATACTTGACAAAATATGTAATGATATATATATATATATATATATATATATAGAAACGGGATCAGGAGAAAACGGCTGGAAGTGTGAAAACAGTGAGAATGGATTCAAACTGTTCAAGTCATTCGTGTTTTAATTGTGAAAACTAACTTTTGGTCGTCTCATTGAATACATTCAAACCTTCGTGACTCGTCCATCGTTCAACTCGTATTAACAAACCACCAAAGGGTAAGTTAACAATCATCAGGTTATGTCGTTACCCACATTATCCCCATACATAACCATGGCGATAGTCCGATAACGGGATTTGTCAGATCCTATGGTACCATAACATACTACTGGTTGGCTTGATCATTGTTAATGAATGTCATTCGTTATGTAAATACGTCCCAACAAGTTCGTTCACATTATCGAAATCATTGTGTTTAATATAAACCATAGTATTCGTTTTTGAAATCATCGAAATCGTTTAACACATATGAATCACCCCAAAACAATTAAAAGCAGTAAAATAGGGGAACTATGTACTCACATAGTTACCACAAAACATGTAAAAAGATGGGATCTATGTACTCACTTGAGATCGCAAAGTATCCTCGATTAAATGTACTTAACAAAGCTCGGGCAAACCAAGGAATTTAAGTGGCACCTAGTAATCGGATCGCTATGTTAATAAATCGACACCTAAATCGGGAGATCGGGTAGAATGAGGTATCGTAAACCAAATGAGTATTTGAACTCATGTGATATGGTTTAACAAAGCCTACATTCTGATTCGGAATTTATCCTAAGTGCTCATGACCCGTTATGACCCGTTAAGGTAGTCTAAGCTACTTTAACGCGTCATTCACGCGAATGCGCGTTCGAGACGCCTAACTAGTCCTATGATAAGTATTATATGCCCTAACAAGTTTAAATATGTTGCATAATCAGTTTAAGTGTCAAATATTAAGTTACTTATGCTTAAATTTAAATTATGCATGAAAAGGGCATTTTGGTCATTTTCCTAAGGCATATAAACTACCTATCATACAACTAATTAAACTAAGTGACTATACGGTATAACCTCGGAAGGTTATTCCCTATACAACTATGGTTACAAAATATGTTTGGTCGGATCCTAATGATCGACCAAACGGGTCGGGTTCGAAAGTCTAAGCGGTTGTTTAGACCGCTTGACTTACGACCCTATACAAGCACTAAACTAAAAGTGACGAGTTAAACATGTTAAAACATGTTAAACTAAGTTAGAAAATAGGTTTGATATCAAATCAAAGTGTTTTGATACCCGAAAATAGTTTCGTCGCAAAATGCACATAATCGTGCATTTTGACCGAAACTTTGACTTGTCACTTCTACTAATCGACGTGGTAATCAGTAGGTATAGTCACAAGGGACTATAACCATCGTGATTACGCTTACGTTGCAAAGTTCAAACGAACTTTGTCTTGACCAATTCATGGTCAAAGCAGAAAGTCAAACACTGTTTGACTTTCTTGCTTGAATACATAACCAAGTATGAAAGATTACTTACAAAGGGTCCAAGCTTGGAGATAGAACAAAGAAAACCGAAGAATGAAGCCTTCAACAAGTGTGAGAGCTTCCAATGAGCAGATTATAGAGTGAAATGAAGATGAGCAAAAATGGGTTGAAAAACCCAAGCTATTTATAGATTTCTTGAATCAATAGGATCATTCCATGTGTTTTTGACCATGATCTTGGCCTTACACTTGTAGTACACTAATTAGGGGACTTGGGGAGCACTTAGACAAGCCCATAGTATGCAAAATCTATGGTTAAAACCAATGGGAACAGGCTGTTTGGCTTAATTCATTGAATCTGCCAGTTAAGGCTGTCACGCCCCGCGTAAGAGTAGGCATGATCTTACGCGGCCCGCTAGAGTGGTTTCAGAAAATGTCAATTTTAGTCCCTGCATGCATAAAACTTAGTTTTTGATGCATTTAACCCCCGTTAACCCCATTTCAAGGCTCTAAAATGATGTTAAAGCATAGGGAACATGAAATATGCTTGAAAACATCTCGGATGTCGGTTCGTTTGTTCGTACGGTCATGTTATTCGGTTAATTACGATGAAAACTCGAACGGACGCGAAAACGATCCAAATTATGCGACGAATGGTATTTTTGCATTCCAATCATTAAAATAAAATATTTTAATGATTACAAAAATTTTTGGATGTCCGGATATGTTCAGAACGTAAGATATGCGCGTAAATGCAAACTTATGCACTTTTTGATGATTTTAGTCCCTATTGATCAAATAAGCGCATTTTCGCATACTGAACCCCTCAAAGCCTGTTTCTAAGCTATGTAAAGGATATTTATGGTATGTTTAGCTTATGATCATGTTCCGGAATGTTCGTTGCTATACGAATCGGCAGACTTTCGCAGTTTGTCTCAAATAGTCCCTGTGATCGAATAAACTTGTTTTGGCACACCAAACCCTTCAAAACTTATTTCTAAGTTATGTAAAGGTTATTTAAGGTATGTTAAGCCTATGTCACTGTTCTGGAGTGTTTGTCTCGTTAAACTGATTACGTTTACGCATCAGTTTGCGTATAACTTTCCAGAAAGCGATTTAAAGCTTGAAATCGAACTAGAATCAAAACGTAAAATCGTCAAACACAAATACACAAATATTGAGACCAAAACACATCGTTTCATTGGTAATTGGTATTGTTTTACATCGTTCAGTGTTTACAGAGCACAAATGTCACAAATATTTTTTTGAAATGGCGTTTATGTTTCAATGGCGTTCTACCTATATTCAACAGATATGGCGTTTTGTGCTTTTTTTACTTGTTTCAATGGCGTTTTTTTTCAAAGTTTTTTTTGAAATATTGTTTATGTTTCAATGGCGCTCTTCCTATATTCAATATTTGGCATTTTAAATATTAATGTTAATTGTCGTTTGGGTTCTAATATATGCTTATTGTTTATGATCAATGGCGTTTTACACCTGGTTACTATTTGCTAATTAATCAAATCATGGCATTTTCATTAGCATGTTTTATGAAGACAGTAACATCAGTTCTTATTATTTATTATTCAACTAATGGCGTTTTCATTATGGATTACTCATCATGGCGTTTTCATGGATTTCTCACATCTAGGCACAAATAATATCGAAAACCCCATAACGAAACAAGTAGATGCAATAGTCTAAAAAGCAAAATACATTAGTCAACATTAAAATTATAAAATGTAAGCAATTCATGGCGTTTAAGCTAATCTACATATAGCTACATCCTTTCTTCTAATCTCTTGTGTCCTGTTTTATACAATTCATTTATTTTTATTCCCCCTAATCCAAGAATTTTCTTACAAATTTGACCTGTGAGTACATATGTCTGCAGCCTGCGTCTACGTGTCGTGTCTAGTATTAGTGTATAGAATGTATAGGTTAGTATGAAAATGGGTCGAGAAATCATGTTTGAAGCCCATCCGCACGAAGGAGTCCTTCGTGCGGATTGAGCCCTAAAGTCCCATTCGTGCGAGATGGCCAACCGTCCAAAGGTGCTTCCGTGCGAAAGGCTAGGCCTATAAATAGTGGATGTCTTGTTCTCATTTGTAACTTTTGGCAACTGAAGCGAAGCTTTCCCAAAATCATTTCACGGCATTGTAACTTCTTCAAATAAATAGAAACGGTTGTTTATCACTGTATTCTTGTGTTTGTCATCATTTTGAATGGATTCCGCATATTATAAAGTGATTATCTGATCAGCCGGAGCATTTCAAGGAGCGAAATGCTCCTCACAAGTGGTATCTGTAACCCTTGTGCAAAATTTTGGGCTTTCAAAAAGCTTTTTCTTTAAAAGCAATTCGATAACCGCTACTTAAACATAACCCTTTTAACGCAACGTACACACTAGGACAAGGATACAAACTACACATACCCTAAATACCCTTTACATAACTTAGAAATAAGTTTTGAGGGGTTCGGTATGACAAAAACATGTTTATTCAAACTTAGGGACTAATTGCGACAAACTGCGAAACGAACGTCGGTGACCGCCCGGATAATATTAAAATCCTAAAAATATTCCGTTATGATTAAAATTCTATTATAATCATGTTCGTTTTGAAAAATAAATTAAAGTGCTTAAAAACGTTATTTTTCGAGTTTAACACTGTATATTATATATATACATGTATGTAGGCAAATTGTGTGTGTATATGGACAAGTGTCGCACCAACCCATCTCCCAACACATGCAATCACCATTTCAAGATCTTGGGGAGGAGAAACCATGACAAGTGTCCAACATGCACTACAAATTCTTACAAACTTAACTTTATACTTCAAATTTTTCCGTTCTCTCACACACTAAACCGTATACATGCATACACACCACCATTTTCGATTTCTTGAATACTTTATGAAGATTCAAGATTAATTCAAGTAACCATCAAGTTGATTTGAAGATCCAAAGGTGTTTTCACATGATTCCAAGAAGAAACAAGCTTCATAACATCAAAATCTTGTCAAAACCCACCAATAATCTTGAAGGTATAAAATTTATTTTTAAATCATACTCTTGATTCTTGTTGATGTTTATGATGTTGGAAGGTTTCTCTTGATTCTTGGAATATTTCAAAAACTTGAAACTAAAATTTATGGGTTTTTATACAAAATATAAAAATGGAACTAGTGTGTATGTTGATATGGCCAAAAATTTTAGTGTGTATGAATTACAGATTGAGTTTTGATGTTATTTGATTTTGTGACGTGATTCATGAGAAATTCGATGCATGCATGATCAAAGAATGATTTGAACAAAAAGTTCTATGATTAAGGATGATCATGTAAAAGTGAAATCTTGGAAGTTTATATGTGTGTATATATATGTCGTATATGTATATATGTACACATGCATGTGGGTTTTTATCATATGTTCAAAAATAGGAGTATGTCTTGCATTTATGTTAACATGATTGGATGATTATTTGATGAATATGTTTTGGATTATATGAACATGATTTAAATATGAAAATAGATGCATTTAAGTTCATGTGAAATGATGAGATTATGATGACATGCATTAGAAGCTTGTACATGAGCATGCATGAGGATTTTGTGATCAGGTAATGATGAAAATATTAGGATATAACAAATTTTGTTTGAATCTGATTATGAACACTAAAAATATTATTATTTGGAGTGTTATAATGATAGGAAACTTTATCATAGGTTTACTAGCTTTACATGTTGTACATGGGGCTTAGAAAGTTGTAAAATGGGTGAAATGATGTGATTTGTGTGTCTTATGTAAGACCTGCACTATCATAAGTATAACCATCATTTTAATCAGTAAATAACATGGATCATGTTAAAATATCAAGTCATTACGATTTGGGAGGGTTATGGTAAAACGGTTAAAAAAATCGGTAAAACGGTTAAAAATCGGCCTTTTGGAGGATTTTTACAAAACTATTTTAGATCAGTAAGTAAACTGAATTTTTTGATATAAAAATAAGTATTTTAGCTTATATTAAGTTTACTTGGTGTTTGGTTAGTCATACGTGACTTGTGACTCCCGAAAACGTTACCGAGTCACTAAAATACGTATTTTTCAACGTTCACTAGAATGGGTTGTTCATGGGTGAACCTTATGTGTTACAATGTGTTATGTGATTTAGAATATGTGTATGATGATATGTTAAAATGTTGACCTGATAGCGGGATTAAGACTATGCATGTACACTTGTGTGTTTAAAGCGGTAATATTGATAAAGTCGTGTTAAATGCGTAACTTAATTGTCGAGCATGAAAATGATACATAGGATAACTTACTAAGTTATTTCATATATAATGCTTTAAAAATGATGAAGTGTATAAGTTGCCGAGATTACGTGTATTACGATATTGACTATATGTTCACATTTATGTATATATTACGATGCGCAAATCATAGATATATTGCTTATAAACGAGTGCCATAACGGATATATCATAATGACTATCACCATCGAAATCGTTCAAGTCGCAAAGCTCTTAAAATATATATATGAACGCATATATATATATACACACACACACACCAACATAATCCAAAAACAAAGACTTTTCGAGAAAATCTCAAGTTATGTGAAAATTCTAAGTATTGGAGAAACTTAGGTATTTTCTAAATTGTTGATTTTTAAATCGTTCTTACTTAATTTAGGACGAATAAACAATTTGAGGGATTGTGTTAGCACATAAAAACGCACCCAAAGGTGAGTACATAGTCCCCTTTTTTTACTTTTTCAAATGTTTTGGGGTGATTCATATGTGTAACAAATTTATTTTCAATGTACGGCATATATGTGTTTACTGTCACACCCCGAAATTATCAGAGCTGGCGTGACTGGACTGGTATCTTCATTGCACAGCGGAAGCAAATAAGCATAGACTTCTAGAAACTGAACGCCTGCTAAGTACTCGAATCTCCAATGGTTCTCCTATTCCAACCGTGCCTTGTATTAGAAATGCAACCTGAGAAAGAACATGCGAGAAAAATCAACATAATGTTGAGCGAGTTCATAGTTTGTTCGTAAAAGATTTAAGATAAATCTTTTGAGTTGTGAAAGGTTTGAAATAAATCTTTGGTACTGTGAAAGATTTGAAATAAATCTTTGGAATAACCGGTTTTTGATGTAGTATTGAGAAAATGAATTTAAAAACCATTTTCTTGCGAAGTTATATGGAAACGTTGTGTTTGTAACACGTTATGTTCATAAAACCATGTTTTTGTAATGTTCGTGAAATCATCAATGCCCACCCTGACTTTGACCCGCATAATCTTATGCCTTAAATTTTGTAGAAAACATGGTATTTAATTTGTATGAACAAGTATGTTTCGTACGTAAAAAAAATCCCTGGTATGTAGCAGTGTAAGAGGACTTGTGATCACCAATGGTTTGCAAGGCCATTAGCATGTTGTGAAATGCAAGTAGGAAGACACAACCCTAGCCGATTTTTGCGTTGGGCAACCAAGTCACTCCAGGTCCGTTCTGTTGGTCCTCAGAGAGGTCCGTTCTGTTGGGCCTAGAGCTGGGCTCGCTACACCCAGATAGATCTACCGCTTAAGTCCCTCGGTGTTCTAACTACCCATTCACATGATCTAAAACCTCCTTACGTTAATCATACCGTGTATAAAAACGTCTGTAATCATTGTACATGTACTTTACCCCGGTCTCTAAGACTGATCCTTCCCAGCCACAAAGACTGGCTCCTCATTCTCTATATATTATCACCAATTGATCCGTCCTTAGTCATGAAAATCATTCACATTTTGATACTACTCATTTGTTTTGTAAAAACCGGTATGTTTAGTATAAACCTTTCGTAAATCATTTGAGTTCCTCGAAATCCCTTCGTAATATGATTTAGAAATACGAGTTTTGTATTTATTCTAAACTTTGTTTGCTTTTGCAAAACGTGCATGTCTTTCCACCCCGAAAACATTTATAAAAATGTAGAGCCGTAAAAAGTGGGGTTATGAACTCACCTGAATATTCCTGTGCAAAGCTAGCTAATTTACGACTTCGATGATGTCGTTTCCAAGAGTTGACTTGCTAGCGTGCATTCTACAATATTCCTAACACGGAATATCTAATAAGTTTCTAAATAAACGCAGTATCTAAACTACGTGTCATCGAGCTCTACCGAATCGTTAATCGAACGATTCAACGATAAGTTGTTAACTTAA
Source organism: Helianthus tuberosus (assembly GCA_030545235.1). NCBI lineage: Eukaryota > Viridiplantae > Streptophyta > Magnoliopsida > Asterales > Asteraceae > Helianthus > Helianthus tuberosus. The sequence goes on from JARYGA010013531.1 coordinate 37,622, forward strand.
TAGAAACGATTAAGTTATACGAGTTAAGTCTCGTTTAGTGTCATTAGCAATTTAATAAGTCTTGAAAAAGAGACTTAGTTTCCGAGAGACTTAAAATGAATAAATATTTATATAAAAATATAAATATATCGTCGTAAGTGTGTTAGCCGTCTCGAGTAGTCGTACGTGTACAAAAAGACTATTTGTATGAAAATATCATATAACCAACTCGTATTATATATCGCGTTTCGTATGAAAATAATATATAATATCTTGTATTATATATATCACGTCTTGTGTATATTTGCCGAAAATACACGTATATGCCGTCTAGGCGTATAAATAAATATGAAGAGTTATATTTATTTTATAAAGAAATCGTCGAGTTGTTATGTTTGAAAATATATATAAACCATATTTATTTTTGTAAAAGATTTCGCGTTGTACGACATCTAGAATAAATATATAACTATATTTATTTTGTAAAAGTATACGAGTTGACGACGTTCGAAATAAATATAACATTATATTCATTTGTAAAAGCGTTTGGAATTATCAAGGTTTGAAGTATTATAAAATCGAATTCCTTTAAGCGTCGTTTTTGAAATATAATACGTGTCGTGTTTAAGGGTTTTTCTCGAAAAACGGGCAGAGTTTCCTCTGTTTTTGGACGCCCCCGACAACACAAGTTGTCGTTAAAATCAATCAACATTCAAACAATGTAATCTAAATTCAATTATATGCAAACTTGTCAAATATATAACGAATGTAATTTATAATTAGTCGGTTTCGAGAGCTCGTTATCACGTGATACGTTAAAAGTATAAAACACGAAATAGTAACGCCGTTAAAATCTTTACCACTTCTTCGAGTCGAAAGTCGAGCTGACCGAGTCAACTCGCTGAGTTGACTGAGTTTGACTTGGTTTGACCGAGTCAACTGAAACCGAAACTGAGCCGTCTGAACGAACCGCTTGACCCGAACCGAACCATCTGAGCTGACTCGCTGCTGTTGACCGAGTTGACTCGGTTGAGTTGACCGAGTCAACTTGCTGAGTTAACCGAGTCAACTGAGTTGACTCGCTGAGTTGACTGAATCGTATACAAAACTGACCCGAACCTTCCTGTTGACTGAGCCGGATGAGCTGAACCAAAACTCGAACCCGCTGACCCGGAACCCGAAATCAGAAGGTATAACCCGAACCCAAGCTGAACCAAACTCTAAACCAACTGAATCGCTCCTTTGAACCGGACTTAAATCGAGTCTAACGTGACTCGTCGGATCGAGACACGGACCGGGAGTCCCGAACCAATAACCCGCCGGATAATAGCAAGGTCCGCCGGACCTTGAAGCCGACCACTGGTCAAACGAACCGACCGGTTCTTTCTCTCCCTCTCGGGCTCTCTCTTGACCCACCCGTCACTCACCACCACCGGCTCCGCCGGTTCTCTGTCGTTAATGCCGTGCCGCCACCACCATCAGCCGATAATCAGAAGGGAGAAGGGGGGGTGTCTCGCCCGTCCGAGAGAACCACCGGCAGCCGCCGGTTCCCTGGGGTTGTCGTCGGACTGAAATCAGAGGGGGGAGGGTGACCGAGGAGTGTTGGACTTGTGAAGAAGAAGGGTTGTGAGCTGGGATTTGTATATTGTTTTGTTACTTGTATGTAAGGGTTTGTTATTTAGGGTGGTCTGCTATATAACCGAGAGAGAAGAGACAGACTTAAGGCTGTATTGGTTTTACTTTTGTGGAATGAACATAAAACCATAAGGCCCCATATAAATAACCTGTTTAATGGTTATTGCTTGGTGGTTCATGTATCCATTTATTGACCAGTAGTCATTATGTCCCAATATTTAGAGGCAACAATCTCTTGTATAAGATTTGAAGAGATTTATTAGGATTTTGGTAGGATTTCTTATAGATTTTGTAAATCTAGTATAGATTTTTCAAATCCTGCTTAGATCTTGTAGAGATCTTATTAGATCTAACATATTAGGTGTAGGTTTAGGCTTGTGGGTTTTGGGCTTGGGCCCAGGGCCCACAAGCCCATCTCGTGTGTAAGTGGCTCATAATTCCTACGAGACCCGTTGTCAAAACCCTGAACTCCGTTTAACGTCAAAAATACAAAAATAGTACGGTCTGTAGTCGTTGCCCGTTCATTGCTTACGAAAATAATCGCGAAGAATTCCATTGGTGCCGTCTTTAATCCGTTCCTCGATTCGGTTCCGACTGTAGTCACAAAAATTTTATTACGAAGCTTAACATATATCGTAAAAATTTAATATTTGTCGGCGTTGTCAGTATTCTGTTCGGTTTCAATCCGTTGCCGTTTAACTTTTCACCGGTTTCTCTGTAAACCACCATTCGCGCACTGTAAAGACGGATAGACGTTCCCAGGCACTCCAAAGGCCTAATTAAGTTAATTTGCATTGTAATCACTATTCATTATCGCGTTAAACGCCTGTTAATTACGTAATTAAGAGCCGCAAATGACGGGTTGTCACATTCTCCCCCTGTTACAGAAATTTCGTCCTCGAAATTTAGACTATGTTATCCCCTCAGAATTGTGTTATTCGCAGGTAAGTCCGAATAATAACCAAGTGAATGACCGCGTAATCGAAAAAGACTTATTCGAATCATGTAAATTCAAGGGCATTCCTTCACAATAGGAATCCCAACAGTTTAAAAGAAATGTGTCTCAGTAATTGATGTCAAAGGAGACGAGACGTATAGGTACAGTCACTAATGTGACTAAGTTAACAGGGATCCAACAGGAACTTCGACCAATCGAATTCCATAAGAACGTTCACAATAAGTAACTGAGTTCTAGAAGCAATAACATCCACTGGATGAACTTAGAATCAACAATCTCAAATGTAATAGTTTGCATGAAACGTTCCATCGTGATCAGCGCAAGCTGCAAGTCATACCGACGCCACAAGGTGTCGCAATGAATGAAACCATTTAATAATAGAGGTGATCGAACAAGTATCACCTGTGTTTTGCATAACACGCTCAATCATAATTAGCACAAGCTACAAGTTTGTACTGACACTACAAGGTGTCGTAATGATTCAAATGATTCAAATAATAGCGGTGATCAAGCAAATTCACCGTGTTTGAAGTCAAATGAAAGCGCAATAAAGTGAATCCTGAAAGTTTGTTTTAAATGACATCACAGGATTCCCAATTGAAAATGAAACATCAATGAAACAATGTTTTCGATCGAAGGTGAAGAAGCAATGAATGTCGCAAAGCATTCGATCGATGTTGAAAGAACCGTTATGAGGTACACCGGAATATGAAATGAATTTGTGTACCATTGTCTTAACACACGATTGTGTTAAGACTGCTTTAATATGATAATTCAAAGCGGATTTAAAACAAATTAATAAAGAAATAATTAAATCCGTGCATGAGACGCGTAAGCGAGTTCAGCGCAAGCTTCAAGTTAATGAATATCACCATCACATGGCGTCGAAATCAACAATTCAATGGAGTCGAATACCAAACAAGTTTACCACGACTCGGAACAAATGAAGTGTTCGTTAAAAATTGATTTGAATATGATGCCCCCAATACATCATATGGTGTCTCGAATCGAATAAGTGTGATGAGCAAGTTCAAACAATTGAACTTGGTTTTAGCGCAATCCAACAATAGATATATGTATCGATGAGAAATCTTTCGGCATGGTCACAACGAAAAACCATGTATGTAACTTGTAAAGAAATGATCGTGACACAATGACCATTAAGAGGAGTAGAGATATGAAAATCTACTCAGTAACTGTGAAATTCGAAATTTCGATAAAGAAATTTGAGGACTTTACCTGGGGTTTCGTGTGACGACCAATTGTTAGGTGACATTACCATGGAATGTCGAACATAGCGTATTCGTCGTTAGTTAGGTTGGGGGGGGGGAATGTGGAGACAATCGTCTTCTCCCTGGCGTGATTCGTGTCGTTGCAGGATCGTGTGACAAGTTGTCGTTTCCTGATCGTTAGTTCTCCTGCTGACAGGAATCTAGCGTCGTCATTAAATTTGCGTCATCGTTCCTTCCCAAAGGCCTCGCCTCGATAGTCGTATGTGTTGTACTTCAACCTTCAGTGATGTATAGCTTAAGTTTCACGTATACCTGTGCACTACCGTTGTGTGCCGCGTAGAAGGTGATGTACCCCGACATCCGTTGACGTAGAAATTGAGTTCCATGTATTCTCGTGCGCTAGTGTTTTGTTTTGCGTAGAATGTGATGTACTCCGACATCCGTTGACGTAGAAATTGAGTTCCATGTATTCTCGTGCGCTAGTGTTTTGTTTTGCGTAGAATGTGATGTACTCCGACATCCGTTGACGTAAAGATTGAGTTGCATATATTCTTGTGCACTCGTTTTGTTATGCGTAGGCTGCCTGCTCGGGAAGTTAAAATATCACAGACAATATGGGTAATGTGTGCCCGAGTTAATATTCGCGGTTCCTACGTGATGGCTTTTAATAAACACACACATGCGCAAATAATCAATCATATCACCGAATGCACATGTTAGTCACCAATAAGCAATCAAGTAATTCCCCTAGACCCACTGGTCTATCCTCCCAGCTTCTCAGACTGAACTTCCTAGTCACACTAGACTATCCTCCCAGCCTCTCAGACTGACTTCCTTTTCCGAAGGTCTTAAATGCATGTTTCCTAAACTCTCAGAGTGTTTGGTACTGTATGTAATTGTTCCGTGTACCGTGTGTAAAACACCACAATAGCGTATGTTTGAAAACAAAATTTCTGACTGTTTGTTTTTCAGCAACGGTTGGAGACCATATTCGAGTACTAGGCGTTCTGTATGTATTCAACGTCTTAATAGTCTAAGTTCCCAGAGGAAAGTGAGGTTAGAGCCTAGGTATCACAACAAGAACCTAATTCGCTGTAACCTATAGCTCTGATACCAATCTGTCACACCCCGAAATTATCAGAGCTGGCGTGACTGGACTGGTATCTTCATTGCACAGCGGAAGCAAATAAGCATAGACTTCTAGAAACTGAACGCCTGCTAAGTACTCGAATCTCCAATGGTTCTCCTATTCCAACCGTGCCTTGTATTAGAAATGCAACCTGAGAAAGAACATGCGAGAAAAATCAACATAATGTTGAGCGAGTTCATAGTTTGTTCGTAAAAGATTTAAGATAAATCTTTTGAGTTGTGAAAGGTTTGAAATAAATCTTTGGTACTGTGAAAGATTTGAAATAAATCTTTGGAATAACCGGTTTTTGATGTAGTATTGAGAAAATGAATTTAAAAACCATTTTCTTGCGAAGTTATATGGAAACGTTGTGTTTGTAACACGTTATGTTCATAAAACCATGTTTTTGTAATGTTCGTGAAATCATCAATGCCCACCCTGACTTTGACCCGCATAATCTTATGCCTTAAATTTTGTAGAAAACATGGTATTTAATTTGTATGAACAAGTATGTTTCGTACGTAAAAAAAATCCCTGGTATGTAGCAGTGTAAGAGGACTTGTGATCACCAATGGTTTGCAA
>JARYGA010013532.1:0-48651 GCA_030545235.1 Helianthus tuberosus
TGTCCCTGTGCTTACAACATGTTCCTTTTGTGAGGAATCGTGAGGTGTTATGGTTTCAGGTTGAGATCTTTCCAACTGTTGTGAGGAAGTAGCAACAGTTGTTTCTAGTGACATTGGTGTTGTCACAAGCTTAACCTCTGGGATCTCATCTTCCAGGGGACCCTTATTTGTGGGTTTGGTGGGCTTTTTGGTTTATGGTTTGGTCTTTTTGGGTTTGGATGGTGGGGGGTTTCACAGTAGTGGTTGTGGTGCTGCGATCACCATGAGAAGTGGGCTCAGCAACAGAGGTTTGAGGAGCAGATGTGGACTCATCTAAATTTTGCTCAGACCCCTTTGCTTTTGTTTTGGAAAATTTTGACTCCTTTGCCACTAGGCGAGTAAATGTTTCAGAAGAAAGACTGTTTATTTTAAAAGGTGTTCCTTGCACAAAAGCGTTTTGTGGAACTTTTTGTTGCAAATAATAGCTCAAAAACCTTGGGAACAAAAGAAAAGCAGTATTCTTTCCATCTTTAATGTTTTTCACATTATTGACCAAATCTGTAAACCGTGCTTGGGAATAGTTAAAATCTGTTTTTGACATAATTGCATACCCCAAGTACTGAATTTTTAATGGTATCTCATTAAAAGCATTGGTTTTGTTTGACAGACAAGTGAGTAGGGTATGGAACAAAAATTTCATGGGTGGTGGAAATTTTGATTTAAACATTATTGCTTTAGTTAATTGTCCATCATAACCCCGTTCAATCAAGTCCAATTGATACTCACTTTTTGGAAAAGAAGTTTTACCAGCAAGATCATTCATCTGAAATGTTTCTGAAATGGTAGTGGGAGTTATTGCTACCAAGACACCTCCTACTTTTGAAGTGATTCCCCGTGGCTTTTTGTCTTATTCTTGAACTTTGGCATTTACCCAGAAATCACGCATGGTGTCTTGATATATGGGTGCATCAGCAGTGAGTAAAGTTTTTGTATTTGGAGGATGACAAAGTGTCAATTATTGAGTGGAACTCTGTATTTTTATCTGTTTTCTCAAACATACAGAGGTAGTTGTGGGGGTGTTTGATGATTAGAGCCATGATTGGAAGAAGAAATTATGAGAGGTTGAAGAAGAATGAAGAAGAAGATGGTAACCGCTTTGGAGAATTTTTGAAATCGATACTGCAGTAAAAGCTCTGTTTGGGAGTTTAATAAGGGTTTTATAAAAGGGAAAAAGTGAATGCTGACGTGGCAGCTGTTTCAAAGATCGGACGATTAACATCTGCCCACGTGGCAACCTCTGATGAAAAAGTGGATGACAGTTGTTTGGAAACCACTGTTGGGCAACAACAGTGGTTGGGAATAGTGTATGAAATATCAGTGGCTGATTTTTTTTCTACTAGTGGATAGACATCAGAGGTTGAAACAACTGATGTTTAGTCAGCAGTGGTCAACAAAGGAGATGAGAAACAGAGGTTGTCTTTCAGCAGTGGGTGAATTTTCAACAATCAGAGGTTTAAAACAAGTAGTGGATATGGATAGATTTTTAAGGATTCATGAAAACACTAAGCAGTTTTGATTATCCGAAAACATTTTAATGCTTTTTATTCATCGAAAACCAAGTATTGCTTGTTAGTCCATGTTAAGCATGCCAATCCTAGAGATCAATCTTTCAAAGGTGGATGTGTCTAATGCTTTTGTTAGCACATCTGCACGCTGATCTTTAGTTGGAACATGATGCAGAGAAACTAAACCTTTCTCATAGCAATCCCTCACAAAGTGATGTCTGATGTCAATATGTTTGGTGGTTGAATGGGATACTGGACTTTTTATGATATTTTCAGCTGCTTGACTGTCCAACATGAGAGGAGTCTTTAGAGTGGTTATACCAAAATCCAGTATCTGAATTTGAAGCCACAATAGTTAGGCTGTACAGCTTGCAGCAGCAATGTATTCTGCCTCAGCAGTGGCTGTGGAAACAGCTACTTGCTTTTTGCTTTGCCAAGACACTAAGCGGTTGCCAAGGAATTGACACGCTCCTGATGTAGACTTCTTGGTGGTGTTGCATCCAACAAAATCACTGTCTGAATAACCTGAAAGCTTGACATTCATATTAGCAGGATACCAGATACCAAGTGTGGGAGCACCTTTTATGTATCTGAATATTCTTTTTACAGCAATGAGATTAGACTTCCTAGGTGCTGACTGGGATCTGGCACAGGCACATGTTACAAACATGATGTCTGGCCTTGAAGCAGTTAGGTACAATAAAGACCCAATCATACTTATGTACAGTGTTTGATCAGCCAAGTCATCATTTTCATCAGACATGATAAGTTTGGTGGTTGCCATGGGTGTACTACATGGTTTGCAATCATTCATCTCAAATTTGTATAAAGATCTTTTACATATTTGCTTTGATGAATGAAAGTTCCATTTTGCAATTGCTTATCTTGGAGACCAAGAAAGCATTGGAGTTCACCCATTGCACTCATTTCAAACTCTGTTGTCATGAGTTGCCTAAACTCTTCACACATGGAATTACATGTGCTTCCAAAGATAATGTCATCAACATAAATTTGGACAATCATCAAATCTTTTCCTCTCCTTTTTAAAAACAGTGTTTTATCAATTTTACCTCTTGTGAAGCCTATAGAGATGAGAAAAGTGGAAAGAGTTTCATACCAGGCCCTTGGTTCTTGTTTCAAGCCATACAAAGCTTTATTGAGCTTGTAGACATGATCTGGATAAAAAGGTTCTTCAAAACCAGGAGGTTGGCAGACATATACCTCTTCTTGAATTTTGCCATAAAGAAAGGCACACTTGATATCCATTTGATAAACCTTGATGTTGTGGTTGACAGCAAAGGCTAAGAACAATCTGATGGCTTCAAGTCTTACTACAGGAGCAAATGTCTCATCATATTCTATGCCTTCTTCTTGTCTATAATTTAAAGCACAAGCATGGCTTTGTTCTTGACACCAATGCCCCTTTCATCTATTTTGTTCTTGAAGACCCACTTTGTGCCAATTGGACTCACATCCTCTGGTAGTGGTACAAGTTCCCATACTTGTTGTCTTTTAAACTATTGGAGCACTTCTTGCATGGCTTCTACCCAACTATTGTCTTTCAGTGCCTCTTGGTATTTGACTGGTTGATAGAGTGATAGAAAGCCTGCAAAAAGATAAATGTTTCGGGATTGACTTCTTGTGAGAACCCCTTCATTGATGTTGCCAATAACTTGATCAGGTGGATGAGATTTAAGGAAGCTTAGATCCCCCTTAGATGGAACAATGGCATTGAGAGGTGAGGGCTGCAGATGTGAATCATCTGAGCTAACATCTATTGGTGATTTGAAGAACCAACATCTGTTTGAAATGGAGGTGGAGGAATGGGTGTGGCATAGCGTTGATTTTTGTCCACTGTTGATGGATTTTTATCAACAGAGGTTGAAGATGATGTGGTGGCAGAGTTTTGATCAACAACTTTTGATTCAACAGTGGATGAGCTTTGACAGCTGTTTTGAACATTTGCTACTCTTGTGGTGATAGTGACTTTGTATTATGGGATCACAATATCACATCCATAGTCTTGTGAGAAAGATTGTGAGGTACCTGCAGGGTTAGTCTTGACAGACACATCTTCAAATGTAAATTTATCAAGGTCAAACAGTTCAGTAGGGTTTGCTGGGATTTTCAGTGATGAAAGTTCATTGAACTTAACATTTAAAGTCTCTTCCACACACCTAGTCCTTGTGTTAAACACTTTGTAGGCCTTGCCAGTGGTTGAGTATCCCAGATGGTAACCACAATCTACTTTGGCTGCAAATTTTGAAATTGAATCTTTTAAGTTTAAGATAAAACATGGGCAACCAAAGATTTTGAAATAGGAGATCAGTGGTTTGATTTTGAACAGAGTTTCATAGGCAGTCTTTTGATGCCTAGGGTTGATCAAAACTCTGTTCTGCACATAACAAGCAGGGTTTACAGCCTCTGCCCAAAAAGTTAAGGGTAAACCTCAGTCTTCAAGCATTGTTCTGACAGCTTTAATCAAAGTTTTGTTTTTCCTTTCAACCATCCCATTTTGTTCTGGTGTTCTTGGGATGCTGTACTTCCTTACAATCCCTTTTGCCACACAAAACTCATCCAACTCCTTGTTTCTAAACTCTGTTCCATTGTCACTTCTAAAGATTTTCATTGGCAAGTCAAATTGCTTTTTCAACCTGTTTAACAAAGTCTTGCACGATACCTGCAGTCTCATCCTTAGAGTGCAAAAAGTAAGTCCATATAAACCTAGAAAAATCATCAATAATGACCAAACAGTATCTTTTCTTTTTCAAACTCATGATTTTTATTGGGCCAAACAAATCCATGTGTAGCATTTGCAAACACTTGGTTGTTTTGGATCTTCAATGCACTTGTATGAGCTTTTATGTTGTTTACCTTTTAGACAGGAAACACAATGCTCAGAACAAGTAAAAAGTTTTTTTGTTGGAGGCCTCTTACAAGGCCTTGTTTTGAGAGTGTGGTGATAGTCTTAAGATTTGTGTGCCCCAAGTCTTCTGTGCTATAGTTCTGTCTCTTTGGTAGAGGCAGCTGAGAATAGACAAGCATCAGTCATTGGACTTTCTTTTGACATATCAACCACATACACATTGCCACTCCTTTGAGCAACAAGCTGTGTTTTACCCCCGGCTATGATTTCTTCACTCTTTTTCACCATTTCTGGCCCAACAATCTTATAGTTATCCTTAGTGAAGAATGACCCATAGCCTTTGTCACTCATTTGTGAAACACTAACGAGGTTAAACTTCAGATTGTCAATAAGATTGACATTCTCAAACTTGAGCTTCCCATCCTGAAAAGTCCCTGACCCCAACACCTTTCCTTTTGAATTGTTACCAAAGGAAATATCACCCCCTCCATGGTTTTTGAAATCCTTGAGTAAGGCTTTACATCCTATCATGTGCCTGGAGCCTCCACTATCTACATACCATAAACTATCTAAGCATGCAGAAAAATGCTCTTGGGAACTGGTTTTATGGTGGGACCCTTTGGTATGGTGGTTGACCATATCCTCTTGGGAACTAGTTTTATGGTGGTGCATCTGTCACTTGTACCTCTCTGGGAGTAGAGGTTTTGTTCAACTATTTTGTAACAGCTGTTTGGACAGGCACAAAAGTCTGTTTGTTCTTGGTGGAAGGTTTTTGTGGACTCTCTAGTGTTTTTTATGTGTACTCTTTTCTTTTAAACTCAAAAGTTTTGAGGTACACACACTCTTGAGTAAGATGGTTGGTTTTTCCACAAATTGTGCACTTAGGTGCAGGCTCAATGACACTTGATTTGTTGATATCATATGCTTTTAAAAGAAAACAGTCTTTTGTAGCATGGTTTCTTTTCTCATAAAAATCTCAAAACATGTTTTTAATCTTTTCTTTTCTCTTCCTCTTTGCAACTTCGTTTTCAACAGAGTTTTTAACCTCTGTTGGGATGTCTTTCAGAGGAATGACCTTAGCCTTGGGTGCTTTGACACCCTCAATTGTGGAAAAATCAACTAGCTTAAAGTTTTCAAGGATGTCACATTCATCAGACCATGTGGGTTTGAATTGATATTTTTCTATCTCTTCAAAGGTTGATGACCCCTACGGTTTTTCTAAAATGATTTTGTTTCCATTTTTATCACTGACTTTTATCTCTTGACCAGCCATGTTTGTGGAGATTACTTCAACTAAGCCAGAATCAATTTTAGTAGTGTTTTCAGTCTGGTCATGTTTTTTAAAGCCAATGCCAAACTTTACATTGCTCTTGATCTGCTTTTATAACATCAGTTCATAACCTTTACAAGACTCCACCCATTTTTCACAAGTGATTTGGGTGGATTCAAGCTCCTTTTTGCAAACTTGGTATTTTTCTTGTGACAACCGGTGATTTACGGCTCCTAATTACATGATTAACAAACATTAGGACGTTAATGAATGGTGTTTAAGACGGAGATTAACTCATTTAGGCCCCTGGAGTGCCTAGGAACATTTATTCGACTATACAATAGGCGTATGGTGATTTACGGGAAATCTGTTGAATATTAAGCGACAACGAACTGATGCCGTACAAAATACTGACAACGCTACAAGTACGAATCTTATACGAGTATTTTGTGTTTATAAATTTACTTTTACAAAGTTATCGTGCTTCCGAACGACACAAAAAGCAGACGCGAACGAAAAACGCGAAAACAGTAACGCATTGGTAATCAACGACGAAACTGACGCACCGGACTCGAATTTCGTCTTGATATTAATATATTATGATATATTTGGTTTTGTTTTCGAATTTTAATACCCGTAGTCGAAACCGGATTACAAAACGAATTAAAAACGGCATCGAGGTAATTCTTCACGATTTTTACCGCAACCGACTAACGAGGGCGTCCAACATCGAATACCGATACTATTTTATATATTTTTTTAAAATCAAAAATTATGTTTTACGACGCTACGGGGAGTTCGGGTCCCGAAAGCGGGTTCGTAGGAATGACGGGCCACTCAAAACGCGGGGACTGGGCTTGTGGGCCTTGGGCCAAGCCCAAAGCCCATTATGCAAATATAAAAAGGGGCCATGCCCTCATTTTCTCATTTGTGTACACAAACAACAAACACAGACCAAACACACTCTCTCTCTCGTTCTCTCACTCTCCGGCGGAGCCGACGGCGGTGGAGGTTTTCTAGCGAGCCTTCTTCCAGCGCGTACACCCTCCCCTGCTCATCTCCAACCAGCCCCCACCCCCCTTTTCCGATCCAGAAAACAAACACCACCACCACCGTCCAGTGGTGGTGCGGCGGCGATAACCAGCAAAGAGAGAGACGGGAGAAAGAGAAAATCGTGAGGAGAGAGAGGGAACCGGTGGTCGTCGGAGACGACGGTTCATTTCAGTTCAGCAGGTTTGGTTCAAAGAATCGGGTTATGTTGGTGCAGAATCATTCAGTTCAGATTATGGGTCTCGGGTTCGGGTGCTGTCCAGTCAAAGGCAGTCAACAAAGGTTCGGGTTAGCTTTGGTTCAGCCTTGGCTCGGTCAAAGACGGTCAATGGTCAGATCGGTTCGGGTCAACGGGTTCAGGACAAGAGGCTTCGGTCAGACTCAATTACGGTTCGGTCGACTCGGTCAAACCGAGTCAACTCAGTTGACACGGTCAACTCAGCGAGTTGACTAGGTTAACCCGGGTCAACTCAGTTGACCCGGTCAACCCAGCTAGCGTTTCGACACGAGAAGATGGTAAAGATTAACGGCGCGTTTTATTTCGTTATTTCATAGTTTTATTAAATACGTGAGAAACGAGCTCTAACCGATCTATTTAAGCATACTTTACATCTTTACGTATTCGACGAAATCTTATATATTGATTGATTATATTGATTGAGTCTTGTTGAATTTTGACAAAATAACGACAACTTGTGTTGTCGGGACCGTCCAAAAACAGAGGAAACTCTGCCCGTTTTTCGAGAAAATCCGTAAAATAAAACTAGTTTTATTATAAAACGAAACTATCAAATGAATACATACACAAATGTATTTTACTTTCGACGACACATAATAACGTACAAGAAACTACGATAACACGGATTATTTTTATAAATATGGTGTATATATTTATTCCGAATATCAAACAATATAGTTTCGTTTCATAAAATAAAGATGGTTTATATATTTATTTCAAGTATCAAACATAACGAACTCTTTTATAAAAATAAATACAATTTTATATTTATTGCAAACATCAAACGACTTGTATTCGTTTATAAAAATAAATATAGTTTATATATTTATTTCAAACATCCAACGATGATACTTTTATAAAATAAATATAACTTTTATATTTATTTCAAAACACCTAAACGACACACTATAAATCATGTATATATCGCGTATGAGTTTGTTACTTGTTATTTTCATGTAAATGTTTGTTACATACACAACGACTTCTCAAGACGACTAACAAGATTCTACCGAAATATTTATATATTTTTATATAAATATTTAAATATTTTAAATCTCACGAGAACTAAGTGTTTTTCAAATACTTAGTAAACTATTACCAACATTAGGCAAAACTTAACGAGTATAACTTAATCGTTACTATTAAGTTATCAACTTACCGTTAAATCGTTCGGTTCACGATTCGGTAGAGCTCGGTGACACGTAGTTTAGTTACCATATTTGCTTAGAAACTTATAAGATATTCCGTGTTAGGAATATTGTAGAATGCACGCTAGCGAATCACGTCTTGGAAACGACACCACGAAGTCGTATATAGCTAGCTTTGCACATGGAAATCCAGGTGAGTTCATAACCCCACCTTTTTGCAGTTTTACATTTTTCTAAATGTTTTCGGGGTGGAAAGACATGCACATTTTGCAAAACATACAAGGTTTTCAATAAACATGAATTATACATTTCTAAACCATGATTTGAACAAGTTTTGACTAGTACGAATGGTTTGCGAATTACCACAAACACAAATGGGTTACAAAAAGTTTACGTTAATTTTACCGGTTTTTCAAACAAGCGTATTTTTCAAAATGTGCATACACACATATTCTGGTTTTCTAAACTATAGGAAAATACAAGTATAAAGAGGTGCATTAAACTAAGGAATGACACAATAGATCATGTCACGAATAGGGAAACATAAGCACCATTAATCAACTATATACCTAGACCGCGGAACAAAAGGTTAGATCTAATGGGTTTCAGGGAGCCACACTCTTGGCCACACTTTTACCAAGAGTGCTTTTGTGTCTCTAGTCGTGAATCAACAAGTAAAAAATGCCTATGGTTTGGATGCTTCCTATGTCGTTACATATGTTAGTGGCCTCGCGAACCATTAGCGATCTCGTATTCCTTACATTTACAGAACTCAGTTTTAGATACGTCTTTACAAATTACATATCATGTTTTATACAAATTCAAAGCATAGGATTATGCAGGCTTCATGTCAATGTCAGGGTGAACATTGACAGTACACAAATTTTACAAACACAAGAGTTTACAAATGCAAGGTTTTTGCAAATATAATGCGTTACAAATACAGAGTTTTCATATAACTTGACAAGAAAATGATTTTTAAATTCGTTTTCCCAATAATATTTCAAAAACCGGTTATTCAAAAAGATTTGTTCAAAAATTTTCCAAAACAAACTATGAACTCGCTCAACTTTATGTTGATTTTTAGCATTTTCATTCTCAGGTTGCATTTCAAAAGTTATGGCATGGTTGGAATAGGATAACCATGAAGAGTCAAGTACTTAGTGGGCGTTCAATTTCTAGAAGTCTTAGCTTATTTGCTTCCGCTGTGCAATGAAGATACCAGTCCAATCACGCCAAGCTCTGATATTTCGGGGTGTGACAGATTGGTATCAGAGCTATAGGTTACAGCAAATTAGGTTTTCTGTAGAGATACCTAGGCTCTAACCTCACTTTTCTCTGGGACTTAGATCATTAAGACTTTGAATGCCTAAGACTCGAATAAGGTCTCCAACCGTTGCTGTAAAACAAACAGTCAAAATTTTGTTTTCAAACATACGCTATTGTGGTGTTTTACACACGGTACATAAAACAATTACATACAGTGCACAAAACTCTGAGAGTTTAGAAAACATGCATTTAAGACTTTCGGAAACTTATGTTGAAGTTCATTAAAGGTCACCACGTAGGAACCCCATTTATTGACTCGGACAAACCCCATTTTTATGTCGTCTATGCTATTTTATTTAGCCGAGCAGGTAACCTACGCAAAACGAAGCACGGGCGTGCAAGAGTACACGAAACTCAATCTATACGTCAGCGGACGTCGACGTACATCACACGACTTACGAGGCAAGGTCTTTGAGAAGACACAGTTGCACAATTCAACGACGATGCTAGTCTCTGTTAGCAGGAGAACTATCGATCAGGATGCGACGATTGTCAAGCGGTCCTGCAACGACACGAATCACGCCAGGGGGAAGACGTATGTCTTCGCATTCCCCCTAACTCATAACGACGAATACGCTATGTTCGACATTCCATGGTAATGTCACCTAACAACCGGTCATCACATAAAACCCCAGGTAAAGTCCTTAAATTTCTTTTATTGAAATTTCGACTTTTGCATCCAGTGAGTAGATTTTTACATCTCTACTCCTCTTAATGGTCATCGTACCACAACTTCTTTCATTATAGCGAACACTCGTTTGCTTCATTTCTTGAAAAATTCATATGTTACGCATGCATCGTTTGTTACGCATGTGGGTTCGTTTCGAATAAGCGTTTCATCAAAGTTCAAATATTATTTCGCTAAATCTAATTATTGATTTGTGATTCGAATGACCCGCATTATTGTAATTGTTGGCTCCTTTGTGATCAAGTCAACACATTTTCTTGAAATTTCTTTTCTTTTCTTTTCAAGATACATACATGGTTTTTCGTTGTGACCATGCCGAAAGTTTTCTTGTCGGTACATGTATTTGTTGTCGTCTTGCGCCAAAACCAAGTTCAATTATTTGAACTTGTTCATTACACATGTTCAATTCAAAACACCGTATGATGTATTGAAAACATCATATTCAAATTCGTTTTAACAAGCGTTTCATTTGTTCCGAGTCGTAGCAGACTTGTTTGGTCTACGACTCCATTAAGTTGTTTGTTGATTTCGACACCTTGTGGTGGTGTTTTCATTAATTTGAAGCTTGCGCTAATCTCGTTTACGCATCTCATGCACGGATTTAATTATTTATTTATTTATTTGCTTTAAATACGCTTTGATTTATCATGTTACAACAGTCTTAACACAATCGTGTGTTAAGGCAATGGTGCACAAATCCACATTTTATTCCGGTGTAGCTCCTAACGGTTCTTTCAACATCGATCGAATGTTTTGCGATATTCATTGCTTCATCGTCTTCGATCGAAAACGTTATTTCTTTGATGTTCCATTTTCAATTGAAAATCCTATGATGTCATTTGAAATAAATTTTCAGGTTTGATTCATTACACTTTCATTTGATTCCAAACACGGTGGATTTGTTTAATCACCACTATTATTGAATTATTTAAATCATTACGACACCTTGTGGTGTCGGTATAAACTGGTAGCTTGGGCTAATCATGATCGAGTGTTTCATGCAAAACACAAGTGATACTTGTTCGATCACCGCTATATTTGAAATTGTTTCATTCTCTATGACACCTTGTGGCGTCGGTATAACTTGCAGCTTGTGCTAATCACGATCGAGCGTTTCATGCAAACTATTACATTTGAGCTTGTTGATTCTAAGTTTATCCAGTGGATGTTATTGCTTCTAGAACTCATTTACATATTGTGAACGTTCATATGGAATTCGATTGGTCGAAGTTCCTGTTCATTGTTGGATCCCTGTTGACTTAGTCACACTGGTGACTGTATCAGTATGTCTCGTTTCCCTTGACATCAAATTCTAAAACGTATTCCTGTCAACCGTTGGGTTCTGATTTCTATAGTAAGTCCTTGAATTCACAATTCGAGTGAAGTCTTAATTCGATTTCATGTTTATCCACCTTGGTAATATTTGTATTACCGATGCATAATATAACTCTAAGGAGTTAACGTAGTCTAAATTTCGAGGATGAAATTTCATTAACAGGGGGAGAATGTGACAACCGGTGATTTACGGCTCCTAATTACGCGATTAACAAACATTAGGACATTAATGAATGGTGTTTAAGATGGAGATTAACTCATTTAGGTCCCTGGAGTGCCTAGGAATGTTTATTCGACTATACAATGCGCGTATGGTGATTCACGGGAAATCTGCTGAATATTAAGTGACAACGAACTGATGCCGTACAAAATACTGACAACGCCGACAAGTACGAATCTTATACGAGTATTTTGTGTTTATAAAATTACTTTTACAAAGTTATCGTGTTTCCGAACAACACAAAACGCAGACGCGAACGAAAAAACGCAGAAACAGTAACGCATCGGCAATCAACGACGAAACTGACGCACCGGACTCGAATTTCGTCTCGATATTAATATATTATGATAAATTTGGTTTCCTTTTCGAATTTTAATACCCGTAGTCGAAACCGGATCAGAAAACGAATTAAAATCGGCAACGAGGTAATTCTTCGCGATTTTTACCGCAACCGACTAACGAGGGCGTCCAACATCGAATACCGATACTAATTTATATATTTTTTTAAATCAAAAATTATGTTTTACGACACTACGGGGAGTTCGGGTCGCGAAAGCGGGTTCGTAGGAATAACGGGCCACTCAAAACGCGGGGAGTGGGCTTGTGGGCCTTGGGCCCAAGCCCAAAGCCCATTATGCAAATATAAAAAGGGGCCATACCCTCATTTTCTCATTTGTGCACACAAACAACAAACACAGACCAAACACACTCTCTCTCTCTCGTTCACTCACTCTCCGGCGAAATTCAGGCGGAGCCGGCAGCGGCGGCGCCGCCGCAAGCGGCTGCGGTGGAGGTTTTCCGGCGAGCCTTCTTCCAGTGCGTACCCCTCCCCTGCTCATCTCCAACCAGCCCCCACCCCCTTTTCCGATCCAGAAAACAAACACCACCACCACCGTCCGGTGGTGGTGCGGCGGCGATAACCAACAGAGAGAGAGACGGGAGAAAGAGAAAATCGCGAGGAGAGAGAGGGAACCGGTGGTCGGAGACTCGGACCACCGGTCGGTTCATTTATCCGGCGGTCCTTGCCATTGTCCGACGGGTTCACGATGATTAGGTCATAATGGTGATGGTGCTGGTGGTGAAGACGGCCGCGGCGGCGGCGGTGGTCGTTGGAGACGACGGTTCATTTCGGTTCAGCAGGTTTGGTTCAAAGAATCGGGTTATGTTGGTGCAGAATCATTCAGTTCAGATTATGGGTCTCGGGTTCGGGTGTGGTCCAGTCAAAGGCAGTCAACAAAGGTTCGGGTTAGCTTCGGTTCAGCCTTGGCTCGGTCAAAGAAGGTCAATTGTCAGATCAGTTCGGGTCAACGGGTTCGGGACAAGAGGCTTCGGTCAGACTCAGTTACGATTTGGTCGACTCGGCCAAACCGAGTCAACTCAGTTGACTCGGTCAACTCAGCGAGTCGACTCGGTTAACCCGGGTCAACTCAGTTGACCCGGTCAACCCAGCTAGCGTTTCAACACGAGAAGATGGTAAAGATTAACGGCGCGTTTTATTTCGTTATTTCATAGTTTTATTAAATACGTGAGAAATGAGCTCTAACCGATCTATTTAAGTATACTTTACATCTTTACGTATTCAACGAAATCTTATATATTGATTGATTATATTGATTGAGTCTTGTTGAATTTTGATAAAATAACGACAACTTGTGTTGTCGGGACCGTCCAAAAATAGAGGAAACTCTGCCTGTTTTTCGAGAAAATCCGTAAAATAAAACTAGTTTTATTATAAAACGAAACTATCAAATGAATACATACACAAATGTATTTTACTTTCGACGACACTTAATAACGTACAAGAAACTACGATAACACGGATTATTTTTATAAATATGGTTTATATATTTATTCCGAATATCAAACAATATAGTTTCGTTTCATAAAATAAAGATGGTTTATATATTTATTTCAAGTAACGAACTATTTTATAAAAATAAATACAATTTCATATTTATTGCAAATATCAAACAACTTGTATTCGTTTATAAAAATAAATATAGTTTATATATTTATGTCAAACATCCAACGATGATACTTTTATAAGATAAATATAACTTTTATATTTATTTCAAAACGCCTAAACGGCACACTATAAATCATGTATATATCGCGTATGAGTTTGTTACTTGTTATTTTCATGTAAATGTTTGTTACATACACAATGACTTCTCAAGACGACTAACAAGATTCTACCGAAATATTTATATATTTTTATATAAATATTTAAATATTTTAAATCTCACGAGAACTAAGTGTTTTTCAAAGACTTAGTAAACTATTACCAACATTAGGCGAAACTTAACGAGTAAAATTTAATCGTTACTATTAAGTTATCAACTTACCGTTGAATCGTTCGGTTAACGATTCGGTAGAGCTCGGTGACACATAGTTTAGTTACCATATTTGCTTAGAAACTTATAAGATATTCCGTGTTAGGAATATTGTAGAATGCACGCTAGCGAATCACGTCTTGGAAACGACACCACGAAGTCGTATATAGCTAGCTTTGCACATGGAAATCCAGGTGAGTTCATAACCCCACCTTTTTGCAGTTTTACATTTTTCTAAATGTTTTCGGGGTGGAAAGACATGCAAATTTTGCAAAACATACAAGGTTTTCAATAAACATGAATTATACATTTCTAAACCATGATTTGAACAAGTTTTTACTAGTACAAATGGTTTGCGAATTACCACAAACACAAATGGGTTACAAAAGGTTTACGTGAATTATACCGGTTTTTCAAACAAGCGTATTTTTCAAAATGTGCATACACACGTATTCTGGTTTTCTAAACTACAGGAAAATACAAGTACAAAGAGGTGCATTAAACTAAGGAATGACACAATAGATCATGTCACGAATAGGGTAACATAAGCACCATTAATCAACTATATACCTTGACCACGGAACAAAAGGTTAGATCTAATGGGTTTCAGGCAGCCACACTCTTGGCCACACTTTTACCAAGATTGCTTTTGTGTCTCTAGTCGTGAATCGACAATCGTGAATCGACAAGTAAAAATGCCTATGGTTTGGATGCTTCCTATGTCATTACGTATGTTAGTGGCCTCGCGAACCATTAGCGATCTCGTATTCCTTACATTTTCAGAACTCAGTTTTAGATACGACTTTACAAATTACATATCATGTTTTATACAAATCAAAGCATAGGATTATGCAGGCTTGATGTCAATGTCGGGGTGAACATTGACAGTACACAAATTTTACAAACACAAGAGTTTACAAATGCAAGGTTTTTGCAAATATAATGCGTTACAAATACAGAGTTTTCATATAACTTGACAAGAAAATGATTTTTAAATTCGTTTTCCCAATAATATTTCAAAACCGGTTATTCAAAAAGATTTGTTCAAAATCTTTTCCAAAACAAACTATGAACTCGCTCAACTTTATGTTGATTTTTCGCATGTTTCTTTCTCAGGTCGCATTTCAAAAGTTATGGCACGGTTGGAATAGGAGAACCATGAAGAGTCGAGTACTTAGTGGGCGTTCAATTTCTAGAAGTCTTAGCTTATTTGCTTCCGCTGTGCAATGAAGATACCAGTCCAGTCACGCCAAGCTCTGATATTTCGGGTTGTGACATTTCTACCATAGTTTGGAGTTGGTCTTTGGTTATGATGTGTTCATGTTTCAGACTACTGATTTCATTTTCCTTTTCAAACAATTTGTTTTTCAACTCTTTAAAAGTTTTCTCAAATTATACTTCATCTTTTAAGATCCTGTCTCTAAGGTTTTCATTCATCGCTTTTATGTTAGCAAAAGCAATAATGCATTTATCTAAACACAAATCTTTTAAGATCTGAGGTGATACCTTAGAAGCGGCCATCATGGCACAATCACATTCATTCTCACATACACTAGCTTCCCATGGATCAGTAAGAGGTTCCAACAGAGGTTCAGTTTCCTTCTCTTCTAACATTTGTTCACCAACAATAGCTCTAACCATTGTCTCAGCAATTTCATCCACCTCATCAGATCTGGACTCCACGTCCTCAAATTCCTGCCCTTCTGGTATTGACTCTTATGCCATGAAACAAAATTCATCAGGAGAAACATTAGGATTAGCAATTAGAGCAAAATTTTCATCAATTAAGTCCTCAAGCATACTGCTCCAATCAACAAAGCCTTGTGTGAAGAAACTCTGTTGAATGGCATCTGCTCGAGCAGATGTTTGTGTAGTTTGTTGTGGTGCAATTTGCACTTGAACCTGAGACACAGGGGCTTGAACATATTGAATCTGTGGAATAGTGGTTTGGACATACTTCACTGGAATAGTGTTTACAGGATGTGCAAAATGGGCAATGTTTTGCATATAAGGAGCAGGGGTATATTGGGAATAGTGCACAGTGCTTTGAGTGCTTTAGGATCTTGGACTCGGGTGAGTTATAATGGGTCCACTGTTTTGACTCCTACGTTCCCTAGCAAAATGACCAAGCCTATTACACTTGTAACACTTGATTTTTGACTTATCCAACCCCACCTTCAAATTCCCATGCAATCCGGGAAACTTTCTACTAGTCTTTTTGTAAAACTTGTTGGTTCTTACACTCAGCAAGGCCAATTGATGCAAAATGTCCATTTCTTCCAGATCAGTGGGATCCAAATGTTGAAGGTCATTTAGCTCAAAGGATAAGTTATCAGAGATCTGGCTTTCTTCATTAGCTGTGAAAGCATAATTGGATGAGTAAGGCTCAGAGTTGAAGGCTCCACCTACAGTTATGTCAATATAATGATCATAACTCTGGTCCTTACTACCACCGGACTTGGGGTTTATGCGTGACAAATTGATATAGATATTCACATATAACACAGCGGAAGTCTTGGGAGTATAAAATAATTATTACAAATTACAATTGTCTGAAAGTTCATAAAATAATATACAGACCAAAGTGTATAGAAGATCCACAGGTGGATCGAATAAGAAATGATTATCTAAGACTACTAGGCTTCTTGCATGGACTTGCAAATTCCACTTAAGCAATTACCAGGCAGCTTCTAGCCTATTTATGTTCTTTGCAACCTACGGTTAGTCTTTTGAAGATACATCAGTTTTCACTGGTAAATACAAATAACCGACACATTTTCAAAATATTTCAAAATCATTTTATGTACCATGTGGTACATATGGGGCCCGGAACTATGTCCGAGAACATGATTAACTACACCACTTTAATTCCCTTATTGGGAAAACCCATATTGGGAAAACCCATATTGGGTTACGAAAATATTTATCATAGCATTAGCATCTATCGGGTGTATGCCAACACCCCATGCTTAGGTCATGACCATTTGCAATTAAATGAGCCGAGGATATCCAGGACACGGTCGCATTAACTCCCAATGTTTTATCAAGCAATACGAATTAAAACAGGTTATTTGGATTCTTGAACACATAGGTTATTGATCCCATACCCGACCAAGCAGTAATAATTTACCGTATCCCAAGCCCGTATAGGGAAAATAGGTTAACAGTATTTATCTGGCTTAAATCTTTACAATCCAAAGATAATTATAAGCACACCTGATAAAACAAAACAACTTGCAAGGTTGAAATTGACTAGACGCCCTTAGTCTGGAATGAATGGAATTATTATCCATTAGAATGTTAACGGGTCTTATTCAAGTCATATGACTTGGACCGGTTTACTCTAATAAAAACGGTACGGTTTGCTAAATTAAGCGGTGACCGGATAGAATGTGGCTTGTACCCTCTCAAGTACTATGACTTGTATAATATGGGTCAAACAATATTACATTCTGATTATGAATGAATTTGAAGGACTTTGACCCAATTCGGCTAACTTATATAGACTAAGTTATATAAGTCAACCGTACACGCATAAGTGGTATCGGGTGATAAGATGAGTCAATGTCAAATTATACCAAAACAACTTTATTATGTTACCACATCAGTAGGTATTACAAATTAAAAGTTCATTATAGTTTAAAACAAATTTATTCACAAAAGGGCAAAATCAGTATTTTTTTATGGCATAATACATGAACTTGCATAAAACCCGACAACTGATTATGAAAATGGTATAACCTTAGAGGGTTATTCAATACATAAATATGATCATAATACAAATTCAAATCAGTAGGTAAGTTAACTTAAACGGGTCAGAATCGAAACTCAAAGGAGAACTCAAACTGCTTGACTTTCGGTTGCAAACCGGACTATACTTGAAACTTGATCATAGGATCACGCCAAGTGTTATGAGGGATTCCCAGATGATTACAAGTAGTTTGTGAGGTGTTAATACCATAGAGAGTGTGGCAATTCACGTATTAGTGGCATAACATTCAGGCTGCCAAGGCAGTCTGCCATTCTGGTAGCTGCAACCCCTTACGGACCGTAAGGGTTGGCAGCTTACGGTCCATAAGGACCCTTGGCGCCCATAGTTTTCAAATGCTTACGGTCCGTAAGGTATTAATCCTTACGGACCGTAACCGACTGCCAGATGCAATGTATTATTTGCATTGCGGTCCGTAAGGCTTTAGGCCTTGCGGTCCGTAAGGGTCACTCAGAGGCCAAATCTTTGGCATGTTAATATATTTAGTCCCTCCACATCCAATCTTCCACAATATTGCACATTTAGTCCCCCTCGTCCAAATAACTTGGCATATTAGAGAGTTGATTGGACATGTGTTGCCATACGATTCGATATTAGGTGTTACACGAAGCTTGAGTCTATTGCTTTGAGGTATTTGACCGGGTCCTCCTCCACATGTTGTCCTACTTCAAACTTCATTTCCTTGTCTCATACCCTCAATGTTAACCTTCCATCATTCATATCCACTATGGCCCATGTGGTTGCAAGTAATGGTCTTCCTAGTATGAGTGGGATTTCGATGTCTTCCTCCATTTCTAGGAATACAAAGTCGGCCGGGAAAACAAATTCACCGACCTTGACCAAGAGATTTTCTATGACACCTTGAGAGTATTTTACCGACCTATCCGCAAGTTGGATGCTCATTTTTGTAGGATGCGGTTTTCCTAATCCGAGTTGGTTGAACATAGAGGCGAGCATTAAGTTAATACTAGCCCCTAGGTTAGCAAGCGCTTTGCTTACGGGTGATCCTCCAATGGAGCAAGGAATGGTGAAGCTTCCGGGATCAATCTTCTTTTGTGGGAGTTTGTTGAGGAGTGCTGCCGAGCATTCTTCACTTAAGTTGACTTGTTGGATGGATTCAATCTTCCTTTTGTGGGTGAGAAAGTCCCTCGTGAACTTGGAGTATTTTTGTCATTTGGGTGAGGATGTCTACAAAAGGGAGATTGATGTGAAGTTGTTTAAGTAATCTCATGAACTTGGTGAATTGCTCGTCGGTCTTTTACCGTAGTAAACGACCGAGGTAAGGGACCGGTGGTGGTTTAGTTGGTTCATTGTTTGGGGTTGAGAATTTTCTTGGCTTTTAGCAATGGGTGTGTTTGTGGTTTGTGTGGTATTTTGGGGTGGTGATGGTTCATCACCGGGTCCTACCTTCCGGTTTCTTAAGTTGATAACGTTGTAACGCCCTGCTTTTTCGTACTTTCTATATTTGGAAACCCTTGCTTGTAGTTCTATTTTTGGAAACGTTGTACTCTTGTATTCATTCTTTTGTTGTAATCGATGTAAAATCCAAGACTTGAATCATAGTTAAATTCTTGTTTTCGTTACATTTATGTCATATACGCCTTATACATGTTTATATGTTCAAAAATATCATTCATACGACACTTTTTCATACATTGTGCTAAATATGTCAAACTTGCAAACTTGTGATTTATACGCTCAATTTACATAAATTCAACGTTAAATCCTGACAAATATACTTGTTTATGCTTGTTTTATAAGCGGTTTATGATATAATTACATCTAGAACCTTTAAATATGATTCTTGAACCTAAAATACCCTAAATACAACTGAAAACAACATTTTATGAAAGGTTAGGGACTAAAATGGATAATGATCAAAATTTAGCCCAACCAACACTCTCTGGCGGCCCGTGACCCGGCCCAGAGGTGTCTTCGCGGCCCGCGAGAGCGGCCCAGTTCGAGAACATGTTGATCAGACTTATTTTCGACGCATTTTTGTGTTTGGTTTGAGTTTTAAACTTGTTTCTAGCATTTAACACTCACCAAACCCAACCCTAATCACTTTCCTATAAAAGCCACACCTCTTCCAAGCATTTTTCCACTTTACAACTCTCACACTTCACTCTCAAACACCTCTCAAACTTACTGGAAATCAGAAGTGTGATCAGAATCCCATCAAGTGTTCAAGTGAGCATATCTCACTCATTACTTAGTCTTTTGCTTTGATTCTTTTTCCTACTCACTTGGATTGACCTTAGGAACAATTCCACAGGTTTTCCATGGAAAACAAGGTCTGGAATGTCGCCAAAGAGGCTCCAAAGTGGACTGAAGTTTCTGTTTTTGATTTAAACTTAGTTAAACTTGAGTTATCTCATCTCAAACCTATGTCCTTATGCTCATAACCACATCTATGATTAGTTGGGCTTAAAAACAAGGTTGAGACATGTAAAACCAGAGGTTAAAACCTCACAAACTTTCTGTTTTATTTAGGGTTTAACCCACAAGTAGTGTTCAAGCTCAAAGCTTGATGTTTGTATGATTATGGAACAAGCTTGGCCTATTCCACTTGAACATCCACACACTACTTGATGTTTTCCATAGATTAGTGTTTTTATTCCTTTCTTACTTGTAAGTTCATGACCCTCCTTGTTGTTATACAACAAGTGTAGTGGTGAACAAAGAGGTACCTAAATGGAAGACTTGTTCTTCCTAACTCATGCATGATTTATATGATACTAAGAGGTTCCTAAATGGTGGATTTATCCTCCTACCTCATGTTTGACATATATGATATAATATACACTATGTAATACTTATGTAACATTCAAGTAATCGAAGTCTTGATGGTGAACTAGTGGCCATTCGTCAAGATAGTAGATTATATCATCTTAGAGCTTGATAACTTGTCACGATTCTAATGGAACCTTGTTCCATGAAAACATTTAAACTCTTTAGAGTTTCATAGTGTCAAGAAAAAGTGTCATGAGTGCTAGATGATTATTTTCATATGCTATTTTCATGTTATTTAAATTCCGAATCTACAATCTTCCGTTAACTCCCCAAACTCACACACCTATGTTTCTTCGTGTAGAAGGACAAGGTGCTCCAAACTAAACAACCAACTCTTGCGGGATTATCAAGTAGGAAAGCTTGCAAAATCGTGAGTATACTCGATCCCGTTTTCCTTTTATTCACTTTTGGGTGCAACATGTATGCTATACAAAATTACACTTCACATGAAACTATTTTAAACTCTATCCATGCTTAACATGAAACTATATGATGCTTGTTTAGACTTGTACGCTAATGTAAACTATTTGTGTCGATATATGCTTCATTAACTTTGCTAGCCTACCTTAACAATTATAGCGCTATAGGATTAACGCACCGCCCACGGAACTTGGGGTATTGTTAAGTTAAACATGTTAACCTCCCGTTACTCTATTTGGGATAGGCTATTTTAACGCATTGGATTCTTGGGTTTAACATATAGTACACCGTTTCGGCATGCTTGTAAACTTGCATATTATGATTCATGTTGGATATGAGACTTTAAACAATTTTATTCTATATTATGCTATGTAACAAAACTTGTATACTCGCCAACTTTTTGTTGATATATTTTAATACATGTTGCAGGTTGATTGATGAGATGATGTTACAAGATGAAACAAGATTTAGGTGTACCTAGATACACACCTAGATTAATTTATCTTATTTGATGTTATGTTTGTTTTTGAGACTATATTGTTCTTTTATTTGAGTCTTGTATGACAATTAGTATTGCAATGAAATTTAACTTTAATCTATATTGTCACATAGTGTTATGAAGTCTCTTGCAATCTCGTTTTCGTCTCATCTCGATGTTTCCGCCATCGGTTAGGGTGTGACAAACGTTTACTTGGGCTTTTGGGTTTGGTTCGGTATTACTAGGCAAGGCTCCTTGTGGTCTTTCGGAGAAATTTTGGGCAAGTTTGCTTACTTGTTTTTCAATAGTTTGCATGCTAGCCCGTTGGTTCCTAAGTTCGGCATCGGTTGGTAGGAACCTCTCTGCATACCTTTTTTCGGATTCGGAGAAAAGACGAGCGATTAGATCCTCAAGTCTTTATCTTCCTCCTTGTTGTGGTTACAAGCCTTATTGCTCATTTCGGGGTTGTTGTTGAAAGTTAGATCGTTGATTTTGATTTTATTGGTTATTACCCCCCGATTCCCTCCAACTAAAGTTGGGATGATTTTGTCACTCGGGAGTGAAAGAGTTATTTGAAGCTCCCGGTGGTCGTGGGCGGTTATTGAGGTAATTTACCATTTTCGTTTGATTATATATATCTTTCATACAACTCAAGTTCATGGGGTTGCCACATCTTTCACAAATCTCGTACTATGATTCCCCGTTGTCTTGAGAGTAGGAGTTAATCTCGGTCTTGAGTTTGGCGATTTTAGCGGGAGGGAAATATTTGTAGAGAAATTTTTGGGCAAGTTCATCCCAAGTGTGCACGGACCCACTTGGGAGGGTGTTTAACCAAGCTTTTGCTCGGTATTTGAGGGAAAAAGGGAACATACAGAGCCGGATAGCATCATTGGAGGCTCCATTTATCGAAAGGTGTCACATACTTCCAAAACAAATTGGTAATATGTAAATGGGGATCTTCATCAGGTAGGCCATGAAAGGTGGCGGAATTTTGGAGCATTTGGATTAGGTGTGGTCGAAGCTCAAAGTTATTGGCATCGACATTAGGAGGGTTAATAACGGCTCCAAGATTACCAATCGTAGGCCGTAGGTAATCCATGAGAGTGCGTTGATCCGCCATTAGGTGGTTTTGGGTTGAGGCTTTTTGTCGGTTTTTATCTTGAAGTCTTTTTCTCAAAAATCGCTCAGGTTCGTCGAGTGGCACTTTTATGTCTTTGTCGGAGGTGGAGGTCATGCACCAAGTTGTAGTTCCTGCGAATTATATAGAGTTGCATGACTTTCTACAAACAAAAACAAAAAATGCCTGATCAGAAGCGTAGCACGGCCCCGTGCTTATGTAGGCACGACCCTGTGCTGTCCAGAAAAAGTTTCTGTTTTCAGGTTCCCAGATACTGGAAGTCTGACACGGCCCCGTGCTCTTGTAACACGGCCCCGTGTCTCTGTTCCAGTAACAAAAAAATAGCTCTTCCCAGATACTGTAGGTCTGACACGCCCCTGTGTTGATCAAACACGGCCCCATGTTATTCCTGCAGAGAGTAGAAAAATAGGAGAAATAGGAGAAAAAGAAAAAAAACTAAAAAGAAAAGTAAGAAAAAAAATAAGACTGATTAGGCCGCCGATTTTAAACTTTCTTAAAATTCTTATGTCCCCGGCAACGGCACAAAAACTCTTAACGTGTCAGAGCGTGTACGGATTTTTAATATATTTTTAGTACCTTTTTACCCTTTAATCAATCTTTAAATTTATAAAAAACGATATAAAACTATTACTCTCTACAACACGCTAGGGCAAGTCCACCCATCGTTGGTGTAGTATAGTGATGGTAAGATACCGAGGTCGTCCAAGGACACAAGAGCTTTTAATACCAGAATATCGTCGATGTCTAATCTAACCAAATATAGAGAGAAAATTTTTGTTTTTAATAAATAAAAATAAAGAGGCAAAGTATATAAAAAAACAGATAGACAAGATAGAATCACTTGTATCCGACTAGTAATTTATGTATTCTTTGATGATTTCCGCGCTTAGGGTTTTTTAAGAGATTATCTTAGTTATTGTGGGATGTCCCTCTTCTGGAGGCAATGCTACACTCAGCCATATAGGTCTGAGTCAGCAGGTATGCAGTCCCGCAAGGCCAGATTACTGAAAGATAATTAAGTAAGTTATTAATGTAAAAAGTGACATGTCCCTCCTTTGGAGGCAACGCTACCCTCGGCCATATTCGTCTGAGTCAGTAGGGATACAATCCCGCAAGGCCGGTTTAAAGTTTTAATAGTAGTTAATATATAAGGGATTACAAGTTGTTCTTACTTCCCCCGATTTGATGCTATCTGCCTCAAGGGAAGTCCTAATAAGAATGACTCAGGTCCTCGCAGGATCTATACACTGAACGAGGCAAAAACTTTACCCAACCACCCTTCTGACTCCCTTCTAGGCAGTTAACGCGCTTTATATGGACCGTAAAGACACGAATGAGTGAATCAACAAAACTTGAAGAAATGATTAAGCAAAGTTCACCTTCAATATAAAAAAGTAGTTATTAAAGTCATTAATGCAAACCCAAATAAAAGGTTACCAAAGCTAGGAAATCAAAAGTAATACATAAATGATTTTGTCTTCACCAAGTGATGTAAGAGATTAGCCAAGCATGGCCTTTGTTTAACAAAAACTCTTACTATCGATCTTGGATCCCAAGATGACACACACACAAACTAAGGATGGATGATGGATGAAAGTGGTGGATGATGGTGGTGGTGGTGGTGGAGTGGTGGAAGGTGTGAGAGAAGTGGTTTGCTAAGAGATGAGTTACAAATGAGTCAAGCACCTCCTTTTATAGCTGAAAACAGTAGCTTCACATGACCCCATGCCCACCAGGCACAGCCCCGTGTCCTTCCCTTCTCTGTCTTCATTTAATGTTGTTGTCAGCCCATCTTCACACACGGCCCCGTGTGTCAACGGCACGGCCCCGTGTGTTTCTTGTACTTGATGTACGAACCCAGATTTGCAAATCTAAGAGTTGACCACAGACCATGCTTAGGAGACACGGCCCCATGTCCCTTGTCGTTTTCTATTTGTCTTTATCCTCTGGGAATCTTGAATGGGGCACAACCCATGCCCGGCTGGCACATCCCCATGCTTGAGTTCTGATTTTGTTATTTTTGTCTTTGGGTTGAAGCTTGGAGGCTCGGTATAGTGTGTCAACTTCCTTTCTTCGTATTTATGTTGGTTTTCACCGTTATTTTGTTCCTTTTGTCTTTTTAAGCTCTTTTAATCCTGAAAATCAAAAGTAAACAAAGAAACGCACTTTTTCCAACATTAGTACTAAAAAGGGTTGTTTTTATACCTTATTTGATATGATTTATGTGTTGCATTTTGTGCATATAAAAGGTGCTAAACGGTAAGGAGCTCTGGCAATTGGAGCCGCATGATTCGCCAGTTGAATCTCGAATTCGACCTGCCTATGTGGTGGAAGACCAGGCAAGTCTTCGGGAAAAACATCATGGAAGTCACGTATGATTGGAATGTCCTCGACTTTCTTCTCATTCGTCAACTGTTCAGTGATAAGAGCAAAAATAGCTACTGAATTCTTCTTGTGAAGGTACTTCTGAGCTTGCATATAGGAAATGATGTCCGTGACGACAGCGTTTCGATCACCCTGAATGGATAGAGTTTCTACACTAGAAAGGGGACTGCGGATAACCTTTTTGTGATAAATAATTTCGGCTTGGTTTTCGAACAACCAGTCCATACCAACTACCACGTCGAAACTGCCCAGCGTAGTTGGCATAAGTTTTATGTCGAATGTGTGACTAGTGAGAGAGATCTGGCACCTGTTGCGGATGTGGGTTACTTCTACTGGTTTCCATAAGCTAATTCTATAGTGTACTTGGTTTCTAGTGACACATGGGTAACGTCTAACAGTTTCTAAATGGATCTGATATGAAACTCCTATCGGTGCCTCCTTTAGCTCTACCACTGTTACCTCCGCTGTTGTTGTTGTTGCCGCTCTGGTTTTGGTGTCCACCGATGTTGTTTTCCTTGTTAACTTGGGGGCAATCCTTCTTGAAATGAGCTCGCTACCACACTTGTAGCACATTTGGGTAACCCCTGGTTGCTGGTTTTGATTCTTCCTTGGTTGGATTTCACCCCGACAATCCCTAGCAGCATGACCATCCTTGCCGCACCTTTGACAATGATTGTTACCACAATGCCCATAGTGATGAAGACTACACTTGTTGCACTTGGGTTTGTTGCCTGAATAACCTCTTCGGTTCTGAGAGTTCTTGCTGTTGTTGCTGGTAGTTGTAGCCTCGGTTGCTGTTGTTGTTGAATCTCTTCTGGGAACCCTGTTGTGATAGACCAGAAGTTTGTTGTTTGGAAGAACTATCCTCCCATTTTCCTTTGTTGTCGGGGGCAACAACAGACTCGCCTCTCTTCGGAAGTTTTCCCTGTTCAACCGCCTTGTCTATCAGTTTATGTGCCAATCACACTTCCTGCTGAACCGTCATTGGATTGCTAGACATAACCATTCCCTGAATCTCAGGGGCCAACCCTCCCAGATAGATTCTATCTATTTGTATGCCGGCTTAGCAATCTCCGGACATAAGAACACTAGATCGTAGTGTTTTGAGGTGTATTCTTCAATTTCAGATCCCGCATCTTGTGTCCCTACAAACTTTGCTCCGGTTGATGAATGCGGTCTCTTGGGCAATAATCTTCTCTGATCAAATTCTTGAAATCATCCCAAGCCATCACGTTGGCTTCAGCTAGACCCCTTGTTTGTACCTGGTCATTCCACTAGGTCAGTGCCCCGTCTTCAAGTATAGAGACTGCAAACTTCACCCTGTTCTCTGGTATGTACTTACACATTGCAAATACCAATTTAACTTTTTCAATCCACCGAACCAGCCCGATGGGTCCTCCATCCCTGTGTATTTGCTTAGCTTGCAGTCTAGAAAAGCCTTATAGGGATTAAACCCTGCGCCTAACGATAGAATTCGGAAGAGACGTTAGGAAAACGTATTAGTAAAAACACTAAAGATACCATTACTTTAGATTTTTCTTGAAGAGTTGGGTGTGTGCTACCTCCAGGATTAAGGTTCTGGCTGTTGTCATTCAGGTTATTCTGGAGGTGTTGGTTGTTAGCAGTGATGGCTCTGTTCACATGCTCCTAGATGAGTGCGGCCAACTCCGCATGAGTCATAGTGATATTTCCACGACCGCCACTGCGAGACATTTTGTTTTGACATACACACAATCATATGAGACAATGTATCATACAGTCATTGTACAAGTTTCAAAACATGTGATTTAGGGTATAGGTAACATCTCAGCAGATGAAACATTTTAAAATAAAAACATCTGATTAAAATAAATTGTAAGAGTCACTACAACATATTTCAGCAAACATTTAAAAATTAAAACATCACAAATGCTCACGCAAAGCAAAAGAGATAGATAAGTAAGCAAGTAGAAAGCGGGTCAGTCATCGACTCCGCTGTCTCCGTCATCCGAGTCTTCATCTGCCTGTGCCTCCTCTGGCTCTTCTTCCAGTTCGCCATCAAGTTCTTTCTCGGGTTCTTCTTCAGGATCCTCTTCTAGATCCTCTTCTGGCTCCTCTTCCGGCTCTAGTTCAGCTGGAGGTGCAGGTGGGGGTACCGGATTCTCTAACTTATAAATCCTCACAAGAGCTGCCTATAAGTTTTTCGTATTTCCTTGATATCATAATAATCAACACCCTGTTTCAATCGAAGGCCAAGATTCCTCTTACGGTGCCTTTTTTATTCTTCCCTCAACTTGAGAACCTGCTTTTGTTGTTCCACAATGCGTTTTTCCATTTCAGTGATTGAGTAGAGAGTAGTTGGTTTGGATGAGGCTTCCCCATCTTGTGTTAGACGTTTCCTTTTTGTTGCCCACGTCTCCACGTGTTAGGAAACTTTTTATGTAAGTATTGAAGAAAAACATATTCAGCCTGATCTAAAGAAGAAGATAATGTCCTGAAGATCAAACAACAAGAAGAAATGAGAGAGGACACTTGAAAAGAACAACACATCTTCATCAAAGAATCAGAAGCTGATCAAGAACAAGAGAAGGTTATCAGAAAAAACCATTCTGATGGATCTAATGATATTTCTGATGAAATATCATCAGTTTCTGGTAAATCTGATCATCGGACTTTCTGATGATTTGTTCATCAGAATTTCTGATGAAGTGGTTATCAGAAATTCTGATAAACACCACTTGTCTGAACGAGTTCTAGCCTACCACAATAACCGAAGCAACTTGACATTAGTGGACTCCATGATATAACCGAAGCAACTTGACATTATTGGATTCAATGAATATGTTAAGAAACTACTTTTTGCAGGACAAGTGCATGAATAAACAAATGTTTATTCATGCCCCCTAGCCTTTCTATAAATAGAAAGCTCTTCAGCAAAGGACAATGAGTTAAGCCAAGCATTCAATACATACAACAAAAACTCCATTGTCCTTTCACCTCAGAATTACATAAGTATTCGTTTGTAATAGATAATAATCTCACAATCACCTTGTAAACCATTTTGTTTCAAAGTAATATAAACTTGAAAATTCTGTAGTTCTTGTTTCTTGAAAGTCTGATTTCTATTTCCGTACACTATTTTCACATCTGTTGAAATCACTTGCCATATTACGAGAAAAGAAAGTTTTTTAAGTCCAACTGGGACCAACAATTGGTATCAAAGCATATTGAATAAATTATTTTCAAATGATCAATTGCTCATTCTTTTTTCTAAACATGGCAAACTTTCAAACATGGAATAATGCTTTCAATATTGGTTCAATATCTAAAGCTCTGACCTTGGTCAGAGAGGAATACCCACAATGGAAAATCAGGATGGTCAACTTCCTTAATGGACATGACCGAGCTCTGTTCGAATCCATTGAAAGGGGTCCACATGTACCAACTACTGAAATACCAGTTACTCCAGGAACTGATCAATCACCAGGTATCCCTCCTTGGCTCCCAAAGGTGAATCTCACTGGAGCCAAGAAGACAAGGAGATGGTAGCTGCTGATGAAAGGGCCAAATCACTTTTGATAATGGCACTTCCTAATGACATATTCTCTCAAGTGGATGCATGTGCATCGGCTAAAGATATATGGGATCAGTTAGAAAATCTTTGTGAATGAGGGGAAAGGATGAAGAGGAACAAGAGAACAAATTGTGTTTCCTCTTATGAGAGATTTAAAAGTTTACCAAATGAAAAACTTTTTGAAACCTACAATAGATTTGCAAAACTTTTAAATGAGCTAAAGAAATTTGGGATTGTAAAATCAAATGATGAAAGGAATATAAAATTCATGGATGCTTTACCTAGAGAATGGAGAAGTCTAACCATGACTTTATCCTCCACCTTAGAACAAGGTAATATGAGTCTTCATGACTTATATAGCATTCTAGTCCTCAGAGAAGAAGAAATATATGAAGAATCAAATCAAAGAGGGGGATCTTTAGCTCTAATCTCAATCTCACAAAGAACACCCATCTGTGATCCACAAACCTCAAACTGCCAAAATATTGAAAATTTTGATACATCGTCAGATTTTTCTGCATTTGCTGAGGCAATTGCATTGCTCACCAAAACTTTTGAGCAGAGGTTAAGGGGAGGTGGTCAGAAGTACCAGAAAAGTGATAAAGGGAGTATGGAAGGATGATCAAGGGATAAAGGAAAAGTAGAAGTTGTGTGTTACAAATGTAAACAAAAGGGTCACTATGCATCAGAGTGCAAAAATAAAAGACTGAAGGATGTTGCATACTATGAGAAGAAGCCAAGAAGCAACAACAAGTCAGTTTGATAGCTGGGACAGATACATGGCTGTCAAATGACTCTTCTGATGAAGAGGAAGAAGAGATGGCAAATTTCTGTCTCATGGCACTTTCTGGTGAAGAACCTGAAACATCAGAACAAAAGGTAAATTTAGATAATCTTGAACATAAATTAAACAAACTTATGTCAGATTTTCTAAACCTGCAAGGAAAACAAAAATCAGAAAGTAAAAAATCTGATGAGTTGCAAAGAACCTTAAATAAAGTTATAATTGAAAACCAGTTACTGATTGAAGAGAGCTTGGATAACAGAGCAAAAATTGAATTTTATGAAAAAGAAAGGAATGATTTATACAAGAAAATTCATGACAAAGAAATAATTGTAAAGGGTTTTCAGCAAGCAAAGGAATTCATTAACTTTATTGAAACCACACCCAAGAACAAAGGTGAAGGTTTAGGGTATGTAAAAATAAATGTAAATAAACCCACCACCTTTGTAAAGGCAACACATCAGATATCTGATAAATTAACATTAGAATCTGATTCAGAATCATGCAGATCAATAAGTTCTAAGAACTCTTTTGAAATTTCAAAAATCAACTTAAAAGCAAAGAGAAGTGAATCCAAACAAAAGTTTTCAAAAACTCCAGAAGTGGTTCACTCAAAATTTCAAATGTATCCAAAACTTCCATCACAAGAAGAGAAATCAGAAAATTCTGATAAAGAAACTTGTATGTGTGTTGACATTCTGAAGCTAGTTCAACACCATCTCCAAACAAAAATTGAAAAATATGTTCATAGCTCAGCATGCAACAGATATTCTGATGAAAGTTCATCAAAAGAAGACAATCTGATTAAAACGTCATCAGAAAAAGTACCCAAGCAAGTCTGGGTACCAAAAACCCTCTAACTTTACCATTTCAGGACCATAATGTGCAACAGATCTGGTACTGTGATTCTGGTAGCTCCAAGCACATGACTGGGGATAGGAGCTTGCTTAGTAATTTTGTTTCAAAACTGGGTAAATTAGTTAACTTTGGAAATGGAGTAAAGGGGAGGATATTGGGATATGGATGTATAAAGTATGGATCATTGACCATCAGAAAAAGTACCCAAGCAAGTCTGGGTACCAAAAACCCTCTAACTTTACCATTTCAGGACCATAATGTGCAACAGATCTGGTACTGTGATTCTGGTAGCTCCAAGCACATGACTGGGGATAGGAGCTTGCTTAGTAATTTTGTTTCAAAACTGGGTAAATTAGTTAACTTTGGAAATGGAGTAAAGGGGAGGATATTGGGATATGGATGTATAAAGTATGGATCATTGACCATCGAAAAAGTAGCCTATGTAGAAGGATTAAAGTACAATTTGCTAAGCTGTGGTCAATTTTGTGACAAAGGTTTTCAGGTAACCTTCTTACCAGAAAAATGTTTGCTAATTAGACTAGATGACAATAAGATCTATTTGAGTGGAAAAAGAATAAGACAGTCTATCTACTATTTTGATTTTAAAGAAGAAAATGAACATCCTAAACTGTGTTTATTTTCAAAAATTAACAAAGGTAATAGTTGGCTGTGACACAAAAGATTAGCCCACTTAAACTTTAAAAATTTAAGCAAATTAGCAAACAAAGGACTGGTAAAAGGATTACCTTTCATATCCTCAGATAAGGATAAAATTTGTAAAGCTTGTGAAATGGGTAAATCTAAAAGAAGCTCACACAAAACAATTTCTGAATCATCAATAACACAAAATTTAGAACTTTTGCATATGGATCTTTGTGGACCCATAAGCACTGAAAGCTTTTCTGGAAAGAAGTACATACTTGTCATTGTAGATGATTTTTCCAGATACACATGGGTAGAGTTTTTAAGAAAGAAAAGTGAGACTCCAGATCTGATCATAAATTTTATCAGAAAAAATTGAAAATCTTTTAAAATTAACAGTCAGAAGGATCAGAACAGATAATGGAACAGAATTTAAGAACTCAAAAGTTGAGAGCTTCCTTGTAAGCAAAGGAATCTCTCATGTCTTTTCTGCTCCAAAATCACCACAACAAAATGGAGTGCTAGAAAGGAGAAACAGAACCTTGGTTGAAGCAGCCAGAACAATGATTGCGCATGCAAAACTGCCCACTCATTTTTAGGCAGAAGCAATAGCAAATGCTTGTTTTACTCAGAACAGATCCATAACTAATAAGAGACTTCATAAAACACCCAACAACATCATAAATGGAAGAATACCAAATGTAAAATTTTTGCACACATTTGGTTGTAGGTTTTTTGTTTTCAATGATTTTGAAAGACTTGAAAAATTTGAAGAAAAGCAGAGAAAGGTATTTTTCTTGGTTATTCAATGTCCTCAAAAGCATATAGGATTTTTATCTTAAATACAAGGATAATCAGAGAAAGTTTATATGTATCTTTTGATGATTCATTAGAAACAGAAGTTTCTGATGAATATATGAAGGAAATAAACCTTTCTGATAAACAAGAAAAACTTGAACATCTTTCTGATACATTTTCCATTTTTCCTGTAGGGTTAGTACATGATTTTTCTGTGAGATTTTGATCATGTCCTAGGAATTCTTCTATTAATGTTTCAATGCAATTCATTTCTCTTCAAAAAGTTTCCTTCAAAAATTCATTTCTCTTCTACTTCCAAAGGATGGAAAATGTATCAGAAACCTTGAATCAGAACAACGCAAATACATCTGATAATCAAAATTCTGATACATTCCATACAAATGAGGCAAATGTTCAGGTGGAAACTTCAAATCCATCAGAACCAACAACTTTTCACAACAAGTTAAGATGGATAAAAGGACATGTTCAATCTGACATCATTGGAAATCCAGAAGATGGTGTAAGAACAAGATCTGCTACAGCACGTGAATGTGCATTTGTTGGGTTCTTAAGCAATATAAAACCTAAATCTGTCCAAGAAGCTCTAAATGACTCAGACTGGATTCAAGCAATGCAAGAAGAGCTTTATCAATTTGAAAAGAGTCAAGTATGGAATCTTGTGCCAAAGCCAAATGACAAATCAGTCATAGGCTCAAAATGGGTATTTAGAAACAAATCAGATGAAAATGGCACAATAACAAGGAATAAGGCAAGGCTAGTGGTTAAAGGTTATTGTCAACAAAAAGGACCTAAATCTGTCCAAGAAGCTCTAAATGACTCAGACTGGATTCAAGCAATGCAAGAAGAGCTTGATCAATTTGAAAAGAGTCAAATATGGAATCTAGTGCCAAAGCCAAATGACAAATCAGTCATAGGCTCAAAATGGGTATTTAGAAACAAATCAGATGAAAATGGCACAATAACAAGGAATAAGGCAAGGCTAGTGGTTAAAGGTTATTGTCAACAAGAAGGAATACACGATGATGAAACCTTTGCACCAGTGGCCAGGTTAGAAGCAGTAAGAATCTTTCTTGCTTATGCAGCATCCAAAGACTTCAAGGTATATCAAATGGATGTAAAATCTACATTCCTAAAAGGTAAGATTGAGGAAGAAGTATATGTGCATCAACCAGAAGGCTTTGTTGATCCTAAATTTCAAAACCATGTTTACAAATTAAACAAAGCCTTGTATGGTTTGAAGCAAGCTCCTAGAGCATGGTATGAAACTCTTTCAAACTTCTTACTCAATTTTGGCTTCACAAAAGGTACTATTGATACAACTCTCTTAATTAAAACACACAAGGGTCACCCTTTGTTAGTCCAAATTTATGTTGATGACATTATATTTGGATCAACAAATGAAAAATTTTGCAAAAAGTTTCAAAAGTTAATGACCAGCCACTTTGAGATGAGCATGATGGGTGAGTTAACTTTCTTCTTAGGTTTACAAGTCAAACAAAGAAATGATGGGATATTTCTGAGTCAATCTAAGTATGTAAAAACAATTTTAAACAAATACTCACTTGAAAATTGCTCAATCTAAAAAACTCCCATGGCAACAGGGAACAAACTTGGTTCTGATAAAGAAGGAACATGTGTGGATATTAAAACCTATAGGGGATGATAGGATCATTGTTATACTTAACTGCAAGCAGACCAGATATTATGTTTGCTACAAGTTTACTAGCAAGATACCAATGCAATCCTAAAGAATCCCACCTAAAAGCAGTCAAAAAGGTTTTTAAATATCTAAAGGGCACATCAGAACTTGGTCTCTAGTATCCTAAAGATACAAATCTTGAACTAATTGCATACACAGATGCAGATTATGCAGGATGCAAGACTGACAGAAAAAGCACATCTGGTTCATGTCAAATCTTGGGAGAAAAGTTGGTATGTTGGGCAAGTGAGAAACAAAACTGTGTTGCAACATCAACAGCTGAATCTAAATATGTAGCTGCAGCAAGTTGTTGTTCACAAGTGCTATGGATGCAAACTCAGCTGAAAGATTATGGAGTAAATCTGACAAAGATACCAAATCTATGTGACTCAAAGAGTGCAATTGCAATTACAGAATATCCAGTTCATCACTCTAGAACCAAGCACATAGATGTCAGATATCACTTCATAAAAGATCATGTTGAAAAAGGTAACATAGAGATGTACTTTGTTCCAACAGAAAACCAAATTGCTGACATTTTCACAAAACCTCTTGATGAAAAGAGACACAATTTTCTAATCAGCAAACTTGGCATGGTTAACTTAAAAGATGAAGAAATTTCAGACAACAAAATGTCACAACATGAAAATCAAACAGATGAATCCAAAGGAGATAATCATGGTGTAAACAAAAATTCTGATAATCCCATAATGAAACAACAGATTTCTGATAAAGATAGTCAGCAATCTGGTGAAACATCAGAAAATCTAATAAGTTATCAAAATATCTGATAATTTACCAGAAAATCTGATGACTCATCAGAAAATCTGATAATTTACCAGAAAATCTGATGACTTAGCAAAAAATATGATACAATATCAGAAACTATGATAAGTTATCAGAAAATCTAATAAAATATCAAAAAATATGTTAAAACATCAGAAACACCACTGATTATCAGAAAATTTTATGGATTTCACATTCTTTATTCATATCTCATACTTGTATAAACATAAACTGTAGATAATTTGTTTTTGAATTTTTTTGTTTTGTTTTAAATAAATTAAAAAAAATCAAAAAGGGGGAAAGGCCACTTGCATCAATATTAACAAATTCAAAGCCACCATAGGGAAAATCAACCGTCACATGCAAAATTTTAGGAACAAAAATTCATTTCTCTTCTACTTCCAAAGCATGCAACGTCATCTTTCAAAGAAGCATAGCGAGACACATGGGCATAAAAATGATTAGGGGCTATGAAAAGTAGCCGACAAGTTATTAAATGCAACATCAAAGCATCTCACAAACGGGGGCTTGAACTCTTTCACACGCTTCTGGTAGGAGATTATGCATTCAATGAAGAGTAAGAAAAGGATAAGGAAATCTTGAGTTGTTAATACCATTTATGGCAAAACTATCATTTTCACCTATATAAATTAACAAACTCCTGAAGACTTTCTTCATCACAACTACCAATTCAAATATTTTCGGAAAATCTCACTCTCTCAAAACTCTAATGGCTGCCGAAATCAAAAGTGTGCACTTTCCTCTTACCCTTCAGAACACCCATAACCTGAGACTGAGGTCCAAGCTTGAAGGCCCTGCATGGAAGAATTGCAGACTGGTGTACAACATGTTGAAGCTAAGTCCTTTGGCCCATGCCATATCAACACACATCACACTCTACCCCACACTACTTCAAGAGTTCTGGTGGAATGCAGAGACCATCTACAAAGGCACAAGGATGTGGATAAGAAGCACAGTGATGAATAGGGTAATCATTCTAAGCTAGGAAACTCTTAGAGTTGCCCTCCAGTTGAATGATGACATAGAAGCCACCTTCTTCACAAGTGAAACACTGGAAGAAACCTTGAGGGAAATGGGTTATAATACACCCAACCGTTCGAGGCAGATCTGCAGATCTAGTTTTATTAAACCATACCAGTATCTGGTAACTCAGCTCGGTGTATGCTTCTCGAGAAAGATTGGACACTTTAATGAACTGTCTTACAGGTTGATAGAAGTGGTGCATGCAGTTGTACAAGACAAACTGTACAACTTCTCCAAATTTCTCATGAGATATTTGGAGGCAAACATGCACACTAATCAACCTTTCCTGATCTACCCCCGTTTTGTGACGAAGGTGATTACAAGCCAGCTGAGCTTCGGAGGAGTAACAAACTGGTACCCAAGGGCCCAGGTTGTTCTACAAGAAGATTTGAATGTTCCCTCCTTGGTGCCAACAAGTAATCATACTGGACATACGACATACCTGTGGTTGTATGCGACTCTTGTTTATGATGAATAGTTTTATTTTTTTCTTCTTCTTCTTATGTTTTTTAATGGTATATATTTTCTTTGTTTTAAAGAAAAACAACATGATAGATCTAGGGGAAGTAAATGGCATATCTGATAAAATCATGAAAGATCTGATGAAATATAAAGAAATCTAATAAAAATCTGAAAATCTGATGAATCTGATAAACTTATTAGAAAATCTGTTGAATCTGATAAACTTATCAGAAAATCTAATGATTCACTAGAAAATCTGATAACTCATCAGAAAATCTGTGAAATAACCAGAAAGTCTGATAACTAAATGGAAAAATGAGAAGAAATATCATATATAATTGCTTAAAAACAGATTTAAAACAATGACAAGAAAACTTTTGACAAAGTAGGAAAAGATTCATAAACGTTTCTGGCAAAGTTAAAAAAATTTCTGGATAGTCAATCTTCAAAAGAATGAAAAAAAAAATGATGATAAAGTGATGTGAAATTTTTTAAAATATCTTTTCACAACAACACTCTTTGAAGATCAGAACAAAGATTTGAGGTTCAGAATGCTATGTAAGTAATATCTTCAAAACTCTACTCATTCCCTCTCATCTCAAAAAAAAATCTGATTCAATTTCTAATATGAATCTGATGAATTGTGATGAAGTATAAATAAAAATCCAACACTCAAAAGATAAATTTTAGGATTTTCTGATACACATCATCATAAGGACTTTTTGGGGAAAGAAGGTCAGTTTCAAAAGGGATTCTATTGGACCCCTTTATGACAAAAGGGTCCCACGGGGAGAAAAGATGCAACTTTGCTGTTAGTATTTATCACCTAAAAACTTTTGAAATCTCCGATTTTTAATAAAAGATATATATCAAAAAATTTGGAGATATACCAAAGGTTTTGCGACGGTTGTTTTATCAACGGATTAAAACATCATTAAAGGTGTCATAAACCACCTTAAATACTAACCACCCACGATAAATACTCCATGATCTCTGTCTCAAAAACACTATAAATACATCTTGACAATGGCAGAGTAAACCACCTTCAACTTCCACCCTCACAATCAAGAACCCTAGAAACCCTTTCGAAGCAAAATTCAAAACACCATGGCCGAAATTAACATCAACAACCCACCAATTGAACACTCTGTTTAATTCATCAGTGAAGCAGAGTTTCTACCCTTAAAGAGCAACAATGAAGTCATGAACACCAACATTGGAGATTATGACATGAAGTGCTAAACCTTAATTGAATTTCTGACAAGATGCCCAATTGCTCAAGCCCTAACAAAGACCAGAGAAGTACCAGTAAAGATCATACAACAACTGGTGAAGACCCTAAAACATTCAAATACATATGAGCTGACAGCACACTTGTGGGGAGACATCTTCATTGTAATTACACCGGAGAAAATAAGGGAATGCCTGGAGTTACCTATAAGCCACAACTATGATCCAGCACCAACAAAAATGACATATTTGCACAACTTGATGCTGTGATGGGATACAAGGTAAAGATCTCAAAAATTGCTTATTTTAAAAGAAACAAATTGCCTGCCTTCTGGCAAGTGATGATGGAGATCTTAAACAAGTGCATATCATCAAAAATTGGGGGAACAGATCAGATCAACAAGAATGTTCTGACAATCAAGTTTAGTCTCATCACAGGGATGAACATTGATTTTGGAACAGAAATTTTTAATCTGATAAGAAGATTGGTATTGATGAATACTGGGAGAATAGATTCACATCTACCCTTTCCCAGATTTTGTCAATCCTGATTTCTGATGCGTTTGCTGAGAGGAATATGGAAATTCCTGCATCAGAAAACATGTGGAGAACGGAAGTGATGAGACCATGGATTGCACTGGGCTTTTGGAAATCAGATTATGATGTGCCTGCCCTATCAGAAAGTATGATGAATCT
The DNA here is from genome assembly GCA_030545235.1 of Helianthus tuberosus. NCBI lineage: Eukaryota > Viridiplantae > Streptophyta > Magnoliopsida > Asterales > Asteraceae > Helianthus > Helianthus tuberosus. The sequence goes on from JARYGA010013532.1 coordinate 37,578, forward strand.
GATACCAGAGGATTCACCCTACAGGGCAGAATATTTGAAGATGTTGAACAGAAGACCAGAAGATGCAGCAGTTTATGACAGTGTGTCCCCAATGGAGCATGATGCCCAAGAATCAAGTGTACCACAAACAGAGCAGGAGGCTCAATTAGAACCTGAATAAGGTAATAAACAAGTACAATTGAGTCCATTGGCATAGCAGCATCATGCAGAAACTTCACACATGGGAGAAACAGGTGCACAACATTCTAAATTTAATGTTGTTCAAAATTCTGATAGTGCTTCTGATGATTCAATTGAGGGCAATTATGTTGTAGAAGCTATAGTACTGACGTGTTGTCGTAGTCACAAGCAAATTTAATCCAACTACAACTAATAGATTGTAGCAAGTGGGTATCGAACACAGGGAGTTTGTGGAAAGTATGTTGATTATATAGCTTTGTGAATTAACTACTATTAAACTAATTTGCAGAAATTAAAATTCAAGAGTTTGATTGTTTGGTTTTAAGAACTAAATTACTAACTAATTGCAAATCAAAATTGGTTGTTAAACAGATTAAGGGAGAATGACCATCTTAGGTTCTGGTTTCCTTTTAACAATTGTGCCTAATCCAACTAGAAAGAGTTACATAGACATAACTCAGGCATAAATGCTTGTTGTGAAAAAAGGGAACTAAGTACTCGGATTAGATAAACGCGAGGTTGTTACCCGATGACCAATTAACCAATATCCAACCCTAACACCTCCCATGATATCTCGATTGTCAACGACACAAAGAGCGTATGGTTTAGACTAAGATCAAAACATCAATTAACAAATTACACTCAAACATTCATGCACCATAACAAACATAGCAAAACACACCAAGTTCATTATTCTAGAAATAAGGATAAACACACAAAAGTCATAAGAAACCTTCACCTAAGATGATCACCGAAAGTTTGGCTGGACATTGTTTGGTGGATCATCATAACATCAAGATTGAAGTTCATACGAATCAAAAGACAAACCGAAATGTTAGAAATTGTTAACAAACACTATCACCAGCTGAAAATCGCCCCTAGAACTCTGAGAAACGTCTCCAATGATGAGATATCCCAAAAGACACTTGAAAATGGTATAAAAAGGGGCAGTTACACTTTTTGCGTCAGGGTCTACCGTAAATTACGGTAGGTACCGTAATTTACGGTAGCTTCCAAGTCTTTACGGTGGGTTTCTACTGGAGTACGGTGGAATTTGGATCATTTAGGGGCTACCGTAAATTACGGTAGCCACCGTAATTTATGGTGGACCCATTAAATCTTTCTTTTGTTCTTCTTTTCAATCTTGTGAAATCCGCTCCAATCCATTCCTGTCCAAAGCAGCTTTTTCCCTTGTTTTAAGCTCCAAACGCACCTGAAATACAAGCAACTGTAGTTATCTAATTCAAGACAATTACATGATTAAATGAGGGATTAACTTGTCTTTTAACACACTTAAGGGTTGTCCCATGGGCCACCCGTCACATCCCCACACTTAACTGTTGCTTGCCCCCAAGTAACCCATCAAAAACTATTTTCAAGTGCATAAGTGATCAACATTAGCCAAGCAAAAACATGTCATCTTTTTACTAACCTTTTCCTAACATCTAAGCAACACACCCCTCACTATATGTCTCCTCTCGGTGACAAGTAAACACTAGCAAAGATAAGCTAGACACACAAAAGGCAAACGGGTGATTGAACAACTATATGCTTGTACCTAAATCGGTCCTCCGCCTAACAAGTGCCAAAACATGAATGCAAATCAAAGGAACTTAAAGGTTGTAACGTGGCTAGGTATACGGGTAGGAAATAGAAATATATATGTAGAGTAGCGAATGACTTAACCCGGTCTTTTATTACACATAAAACAAACAAAACAAAACAACTATATACAACTAACTCATGCATCCCCTTTTTTTTCATTGCTTTTTCACTTTTTTTCTTTTCTTTTCTTTCTTTTTGATTTTTTTTTCTCTTTTTTTTTTATATAGCAAACAACCAAACATAACATAAAGAAACACAACTATAACAAACTACTCACACTACAAGACCGGGTCAAATCGGGTAAATTTTTGGGGAACTAGGTATGGGTTAACAAACGATTGGCTTAAGGCACAAAATGGGCAACTAAATGTCCAAACCCCCGCCCCTCTCACTACCAAGCTCATATATATAATTTATGAGGTCCAACCCCCCAAATCCCACACTCACACACACCAAGACGAGGCTACCTAATTGCCCTTATCCTTTCTACATTCATGTTTAACTAAGGCCTCGAACCGTATTCAAGCACAAGTTCTAATGCACCCCCACCCATTGCCACTCTCATCAAAGATAAGCATTATTTATTTACATTTGTGGCTTCAACTCTCACCAAGAAAAAGGGTAAATAAGGGTTGCCGGTGTGTCACTCAGAGTTAATACAAAGTGTTCAAATTCCAACAATGTTTCGCTTGATTTAAAAAAATTTTAAACCATCAAAATCCCCCCCCCCCAATCCCCACACTTGGGATACATTGATCCCAATGTATGGTTTTGGAAGAAAGTGATCGCTAAAAACCATTCAACATCAATAACAGCTTAGACACTCAAACCCTTTTTTTTTGTTCTTTTTCATTTTATAATTTTTTTAACATTTTTTTTATAAAAACATATTAACACCGCCAAACTAGCACACCCCGTCACATAACATCAAAAATCAATACACCACCCATCCTCCCAACCATGAACGTAAGCAAACAAATATCTACAAAAATGTACAAGAAAGAGCACCACCTGGTTAGTAGTAACGCGGCTGAGGAGGCCCGAAGATGGAAGTCATCAACTCCGACCATTCTCCAAAAGCAAACGAGCCACTTCCACTCCCACTTCCTCCTTGTTGTGAGGGTCCATGCTGTTGATCTTGACGGGGTCCACCCATTGCGAATGATGTAGCGGCGGTGTCGGATACGAAACGCTACCATCATAAGGTGGCAATGACGCATAATCCACCGGAGGTGGATCCATAACTACCAGCCGCCCCACATGCCAATCCGCTTGCATACGCCGGTTTTTATCATCAATATACCTATTGTTCATTTCTTGCTCAAAGGCGTAAGCGTGAGTGCGGTTCCATGACTCCTGTTGATCAAAGCTATGCTTCAATGCCCGCTCCATACTCGCCCCCATCCATGTTTGATGATCAAAGAATGTACGCTCAGACCCCGACCAACTATCAAATACCGATGATGGTGGACGTTGATTTTCAATGATTTCTTGCATGGTTCCTTGATACGCCCAACTTGGCTCATAAGAGCGCTCCGTGTAATCAAAGAACCCCCCACCATGTGCATGACCCCGACCTGGACCCCCTGGTCCACATTCATATTTTCACCATGCGGTTCATCGGCGTAGTCTTCATCCCCACTCCGGGGTTCATCATCGTTCTCGGGCTCATCCTCCTCGCCCGGTAATAACGTCCTCACATCAACCTTCAAAGCACGCCACCTTTGACCTTCCGACTTTAACTTATGATATCGTTCTGATTCATCATAAGTCCACCCAATTCCCATTCTTCGAATGTCAAAAGGCTTATGCCTCTTCATGGCCCCTTTATCCTCCGGTGTAATCTCCTTGAACATTTTAAGTAACCCCGTGATTATACGACAATAAGGGATAATGTTTCTTCCAACTTTGTTCCGGCAAATCCAAACGTTGTTTATCACCAAATACTGAAATGAAAAACGGGGTGACCCATGAAGCAACGAGTAGAGAATGGGCACCTCGGGAAACCTCACTTCTTGCTTATCACCTCTCCTTGGAATCACGTTGTAGATGCAAATCATAAGCAAAAATTTCGCCTTAATTTTCAAATTCCTTCTAAAAAGCGTGCCATGATAAGTACCCGGTAAAAAACAATGCTTCCAACATGTCGTTCCATCTTGGGTGAGACTCCGGCTTGAGAAGCAAATCGTCGAGACTCGGGATCATATTGTCTCGCGTGGGCAAACTATCATACTTTGCTAATTTCCTCAACGTGTCAAATGACATCTCCACTTCTATCCCATTCACTGTGCCGGTTAACTTCATTTGAGATGGCTTGCTATACTTGTTGCACTTAAGAGTGGCCATCCACTCCTGAATTTCATCCTTGAACAAGTTCTTGTTATCCTTATCCTAACAGTTTAATGCTGCCTCCCAACCCAACGCACGGAATCTTGCAAACACATTGAAAGGACCAAACTCCACCTCCCTAACTTATTTTTCACAAATGAACGCAGCCGTTTTGTCCTTCAAACGATTCATACGGTCATTAAACAATGTTGGCTGCCACTCTTCGGTCATCTAATGGAGCTGCTTCCCATTTCGGCTTGTCCGCCGGGTCCAACTCAAACTCTTCCTCTTCATCGCTATCATCATCTCTTCCTAAATATCTCCACTTCTTTGGTTGACTCTCCGTTGGCTGACTTGAAGATCTAGCAATTTCCTTTCCTTTTCGACCCATGTTCCTACACATCACAATCACAACACACAAACAAACGCACAAAATCAGTCCCCTTTCATCCAAAAATCCCCACACTTGCTTGTAACTATGGTTGTAGATGCTAATTAACACAAAGTTTCATATGATATTTTCAAAAAAATTTGGGCATGGTGCCTCTACAATGTAAAGGTTCCCAAAAGTTCAAAAATTTAGCACCAACCTACATCTACGACCATATCAATCTTTCAACTAACAATTTTCATGACATAAACTAAGAACAAGCAAGTGTGTATGTAACAAGTAGAACAATAACCTTCAACTTCACAATGCATCATTAAAAAGAAACTGAAAACATCACATACCGTGAGTTGTAGATGCAAGAACACAAAGAAAAACAAAAGCTTCAAAAACCCCCAAAATTTCGGCACCTAGGGTTTCACAATCGGGCAAGAAAACATGGTTTTCTTCCAAATCTCTCCCCAAAATAAGAAAGCTCGTGAAATTTTAGCCAAGATTTGTGAAAGTTATGGAGGATTGAAGGTTGGAAGAGGTTAGGGTTTTAATGGATTTGGACACTTCGACTTGTCCACTAGTTTGCGGATGATACGGTGTAGCGATTCGGTGGTTCACATTGTACCGCTTCAACAATTTTCTGAAATTAAAATTCTTAAAATGCGAACCACCATCACTAATGATAACCCTTGGAATACCGAAACGAGCAAAGATGTCGGATTGAACGAACTTGCACACAACCGAATGATCATTTGTTCTTGTAGGAATGGCTTCAATCCATTTCGAGACATAATCCACCGCCACTAGAATGTACAAAAACCCATTTGAACTCGGGAAGGGACCCATAAAGTCTATGCCCCACACATCAAATATTTCAACTACCAAAATCGGTTGTAAGGGCATCTCGTCCCTCTTTGAAATACTCCCCACCTTTTGGTAATTGACACAGTTCCTAGCAAACTCACATTCATCCTTAAAAATTGTGGACCAATAAAACCCACATGTAAGCACCCGGTAGCCCATTTTATGGCCACTAAAATGACCCCCACAAGCGGATGAATGGGCATGTGTCAAAATTTCCAACACTTCCATTTCAGGCACACACCTTCGAATGACTTGATCGGGCCCAATCTTGAAAAGGTCCGGCTCGTCCCAAATATATTGCTTCACTTGGACCATGAATTGTTGCCTTCTTTTCTTGGTCCAATGACTTGGGATTGCACCCGTGGCTAGGTAGTTCACATAATGAGCATACCACAGTGCAAAAAAAGTAGACACGGCCAACAATTGCTCATCGGGGAACCGTTCATTTATCTCACTGAAATCATCAACTCCTTCCACTGGAATTCGAGATAAGTGATCCGCCACTACGTTTTCACTTCCTTTTTTATCCCGAATTTCTAAATCAAATTCTTGCAACAATAACACCCAACGGATCAAATGGGGCTTTGCATCTTTCTTCTCCATTAAATACCGAACCGCGCTATGTTCCGAGTACACAATCACTTTGCTTCCCCATATGTAAGACCAGAACTTATCTGTAACGACTCACACAAAATCGTCCTAAAAACGTTCCGAAAGTATGAACCCAGACTCCTGATAAAACAACTCTCATAATATTTCTTATTTTAACCAAAAAGGAAACCTTAATTGAGACACCCAAGTGATTCTGTGCAAACCCTAAGATTTTCATAATTTTCAGAATCAGGATTAGGGCCCCTAAAACTCAGGGGGGAGTAAACCCTAGTTGATAATTATCCTTAAATTTCGTTGTCAAATAACTGAAATATGAAAGTACTGACTCATCAAGGCTAGTCCCAGTCGTGGCTAGTCTATAAGCCTATTTTTCAAGCCCTACGATGCGTATGGTATATATGGCCTACGATGCGCAGGCTGTTTAAAACGCATACGATGCGTAGAGGAATATGGCATACGGTGCGTATGCTAAGCATACGATGCGTATGGGATTGAAGGCCTACGATGCGCAGGGCTTGACAAAATTTGTGTATAAATAGCAGGAGTTGGGACTGGCTTCTGGGCAATTGTTCGACGAAAGAATTCGTAAAATTCTTCGAGTTCTGTCCAAATTACTTCAAATTACACCCACAAAACTCAAATTAAGTATAGCGGGGTGCTGCAGAACAGGGTATTAACTCAATCGCTCTTACGATTCATTATCCGATCGATTAAACTATCCAAGGGATGTTTAAGTGCCGCCCACATTAGGGTTATACTTTATCGTTCGTCATTAATTTGACGGATTGTCGTTAATTCGATAGGTAAAGTATTATACTTTATCGTTCGTTGTTAATTCAACGGATTATCGTTAATTCGATGGGTAAAGTATTATACCTTGTCGTTCATTGTTAATTCAATGGATCATCGTTAATTCGATGGACAAAGTATTGCATTTTGACATTCATTGTGAGAATTTGATCTCGTGAGTTATCGTAAATGCTGTATTAAGTTATCTACCTAGTTCGTATGCATTAGGTTCCAAGGATAAGTAATAGGCTAAGCTCTGCTTGTACAAATCTGCAATATATCAAAGGCTTATCTGTAAACTAAACTTTGTCCGTATGAATCTGCCTGATTATCTGTGAGTCATTCTCTTTTTATCAAATTGCTTTATAAATTCTTAAATATTTTAAAAGTTATAATTACAGTGATTAAGTTTATGTAATCACCAATTTACAGCCGGTATGTGGGGTAGTGTGCACATTACTGTTGTTAGGTGAGCGTACCTATAAAGTATCACGTTAGGTGGGCGAACCTAATTAGTGATATTCGTCATTCATTGGGGCAGCCAATGGTGATATGACCACAGTCACCGTAAAGATTCGAGTGACAAGTACTGTGGGTAGTTGGTTTGATATCAGAAACATTGTAATCTCTCTTAATACTGTATATTATAACAAACGGGTCGTTTTAGTAAAATGAATGAACTCACTCAGTATTTCCCGCTGACAAAACCTTTTTAAACACTTTTCAGGTAATTACAGTAGAATTGGAGTAAGAGATGGATACAGCACAAAAAGGCATCAAGAAGTGGCTTATTTTATTAATTAAATTTTTAGAAATATTGTTTTATATAATGAAATTTATCTTTATTAAAGCTACCATTATAAAACATGGGTTTATCCCATTTGTTTATTAAAATAAAATCCGGTGTTTCTAAACTCTGATATTTTTCCTAACTCATGGTTCTGAGGAAATTTTCGCTGCAACGTTTTTAAAATAATCACCGGTACCGCTGAGCTGTTCGCGACTCCCGATTCCATCCAGGGTGGGTCGGGGTCGTGACAGAAGGTGGTATCAGAGCCACTAAGCAAAGCCACTGCTTTACGCCTTTAGGTGTTGTAATAATAATACCTAAATTTATATAAATGAGTTAGGGGATTGATGTTAATTGGTAGCATTTAGACTCAAACTTAAGAAAAGATGCCTTAATATTAGCTTCACAATAAGCTAAGTATTTGTGTAAATAAATATGATGGATTTTGGTAAATTCATTTCTTTTCTCACAGTTTGTAAGTCCACTCTATTTTCATAGTTTTATCACCTTTTTGTGATACAATTATAATTACAAAGACTTTTCAAAATCCTAAAATATTTATCAGTTATACCTACAGTAATTAAAGTTATATATATTTTCTAATAGAAAATTTGCTAATAATAGCATAACCACAATCACAATAGAAACTACGCATCAGTAACCATAGCCTATGACTAATATTATTTTAAACATTGAATCATTTATAAAGTTAATAAATGTTTAAAATAAATTTAATTAGTGTATCCCATAATAAAATAGTCAAGTATAATATATTCTACTATACGGAGATTATATATATTTTTTTAATTAAATCAAATAACGATATTACAATTATTTAAGTAAATTAACATATTATATTTGATAAGTTATAGTAGTTTGAAAAAAAAAATGATATATGTCATTCTCTGGGTTAAATGGTTTTGTGCCGTAAGTAATATATTTGATAAAGTAATATCACGGGATAACTAAGTCCAGAATTACTAGTTGAAAGAATGATCAACAGTAATATGACCTGAGTCACTAATTGGAAAAATGATCAAATTGACACCGTCACCGGAATCGTGTAGTGATCAATATAAAGATATGTTATGGAAATACAAATTTCCTTAATTCTGAATAAAAGCCCTAATAAGATAGGCACTTTTTGAAAAGATACTATTTATGGGAAATAGAAAATTTTCTCCGGCAAGACTGGGTATGAGGTAATAAGACTCTCCAGTTTGTTCGGATATATTGGAATTACCGCTCCGGCGCGAATCGGATAAGACGGAATATGTCACACAAGTGACAAGATTTCCCTAAATAGTATTATAATCAGATATTTGACTGGTTTTGGAAAAATGAATTTGTTAAATACATTTACCTGATAGATGAAATGTTTAATTCAGCATGTAAAATATGTGATTATATAGATAAATATATCTATAAGAAATTCCAAAAAGTCAATATGAAATAAAGCATAAGCATCTATGTCTAGAATTCTTTATTAGGAATTTCTTTTCTGATATCAAACATTATTTTGTTTGATTATTTGCCTAGTAACTTGAGCGACAATAATAATAATAATAATAATAATAAAAACCTATTAAGTTGGGATACCATTGAAAGTATAAAGAATTTCTAATACGTTACCATAAACTATTAACGCAAGTAAGAAGTATGAAAAGTTGTGCTAATGCACATGAAAATTTAATTATAAGTCCGCAGACGTTAAAGTATATCACATACCACTTTCGAGGCAAGATCTTTGGAAAATATAAATTGGGCACAATAACTCTAATGTTAAAATTCTGTCAGTAGAAGAACTAAAAACAGCACTTTGTCACATGATCCTACAAGCAACATGAAATTTCGATGAGGTATATTAGAACAAGATTTCACAAAAACATCGATGCACAGTCTAATCAAAGTCATAAGTATTAGCACTGAAAAAGGAGTCATATACTTTTGCGAATTCTCTATTTCATTTTATTTGACATTCCCTGATAATATCATTTAAATAACGGTTATCATTCGAAATTCCAGATAGAAATTCTTATATTTCTTTTGTTGAAAATTCTGACTTCTGCATATAAAAAGTTGACTTTCGCAACGGTCATCATACCAGGAGGATTTATTTCATAGTAGCGGATATTGATTCATTTCATTTCTTGGTAAATCCACACATGCACCGTTTGTTACACATATGATTCGTTTAATTTCTAAATTTCCACTAAAAGGATTCATTCTAATTTGTCGTTTTATCCAAACTCAAATATCTTTTAGTTAGACTTGATTTTGGTACGGTAAACCACATTGTTGCTAAACAATGACTCAGAATATCAAGTCAATAAATTTTTGAAAAACTCAATTTTCTTTGGCATCCATGGTTTCTATTATGACCATGTCCGAACTTTCTTATTTAAACTCGTTTTGTTTAAACTAATTTCAGTTGTTTAAACTTGCTCATTTCAAATTTCCATATGATGGATTTAAAGATATCATATTTTCCAACAAACACTTCAATTCTCTAGAACTATAAAATGCCTAATTGGTCTTCGACTTCACTAAAATCATTTCTTTGATCACGGTCACCTTGTACTAACGTTTTCATAAAATTTAAAACTTGCACTAATCTCATTTTATGTATCTTAACACAAATTGTGTGATAAGATAATGATACACAAGTTCCTGTCATATTTTAAATATATCTTATATCTCTTAAATGATTTTTTTCTAGCCTTTCGTGATAATTATTACTTTAACATCTTCAATCGAAAAACATTATTTTGGAAACTTACATAAGTGATTACCTAATAGTATTACTATATTATTATTAGTCAACATAAGGAGGATAAGTAGGTGACTTATAATAAGAAGTACAGAATTTATTGTACATGTATTTATATTTAACCAAAATAGAAATTTCACAAACTAGGCACTTAGCTCGGTTGGCTAAGAGCGCGAAAGGGTGTGGCCTAGACCCGGGTTCGATCCTGGGGACGGCCAATTTCACCATTTTTATTAGAAATTTTTCCATTTAAATATGTAATACTAATATCAGTTTTATTATTAGTAAAAAAATATTAATAATAATAAGTGTTAGTATTATTTTAAAATACTAGGATTATTGTCAAGGGCAGATATTGGATAACCTAGCCTTAGTTAGGCATGGACTGGCCACCTATGCTTAAACAAGGCAGCACTAACCAATATCCAACCATGATAATGACTAGTTAATATATATATAAATTAAAGTCACCATACATATTTAATAAATTTTTATGAAAATATATATACATTGGAGAAAGATATATTTTCATAAAACAATACCAGAATTAGAGGGACAAATAAAATTTTATAAATAATTATGTATCACATATTTTATGATAACTATGTACCATAACACTCGGGCAAGAAAATAACCATATAAGAATAATACAAAAGTCATCAACTACGCTGGGTTAAGGGAACCTTATACTATATAAGAATAGTCTCTGTTTTCACTTATTTACAACATTTGTAAATACATTCACAAACGTTAT